>OOFJ01008898.1:9877-28922 GCA_900323375.1 Benthosema glaciale | reverse complement strand
GCGCGCGCGTGTGTGTGTTAGCCCAGTGTCTCTGATGTCATCGAAACTGGGCTCACTTACTTCCTGGACTACATGTTGTCTCAGTAAGACAGCTTAACCCTATCCACAAGTAGGAGCAGTGCACCAAAGCATTATGGGAATTGTAGTCCAGGAAGGAAGTGAGTCATATCTAAAAAACACACATTACACACATAAATACCCTCAGGAAAGTGTTCTAAATCTTCTAAGCGTTATTAACATATATTTGTTTTGTGATTAACACATTAATATATTACTACTATACCATTATCAGCATAATGGGTAATTTCAGCATTTGGTTTCAGCATTTGGTTTCAGCATTTGGTAATTTCAGCATTTTGATGCCAATACTTTTCTACTTTTCTACTTTTCTACTAAAAAAAGAAAACTCTTCTTCCACCACTGGTAACAACCACATTAAGACAGTTCCTCTCTTTTGAGGACGTGCATTTCCTGTGATGTTTAATCATAATGTTTAATGCGTGACACCGGAAACCTCTGCAAACACGGCCACACCTCTACAGTTCCACAGTAGTGATCATATCGACATGTACGTGACATGAACTGTTAACGCACCGACCCTTAACATGTCCTTAGTCAATGATCATAGCTGCATGGCCTGCCCAAAATCATCAATTTCTTCTGAAGTTACCCCAAGTAACAGCGGTTTAACAAGAGCCATGTGTAAAAGCAGAAGCCAATTAAATACAAGCAAGTTCATTTCCACTCAGGCTGCCAGGCTTGTAGCAATGGCCTACGTGGGAAGCTGCACATCCCTGCAATCGTGTCCTTTTCTAGGCTGCAGCCACAGGTTACAATAGAGCCGGGGTAACCTAAGATTCCCTCTTTTCTCTCTCACATTCTGTGCAGTTGTCCTGTGCAGGTGAGAATGTAACTGACCTGGGTCCAGCTGAAACTATAAATAATGTGAGGCATTTTGTGTAAAGTTGCTTGAAGGAGCCGAGGGGGGGTTTTACCATGTCCGAATAAATAAGAGAATTATGAAGCTTCCCTAGCCCTAACATAAGGAAAGGTGCAGTATAGCAAACTAACTTTCAAATAACTTTTCAACCAGTTTAATTTCAAGGCCCACTATTCATTCGTTTTTTCAGCCACAGACCACCATTTGATGACATTTGGGCTCTCAGACCCAAAACTAAAGAATATTTAGTTGTCGTTGGATAAGATTTTGTCTACAATTCCAATGCTTTTTGGCAAACATTTATCAAAATATCAATTCTTCTACATTCTCTAATTGTGTAGACTTCTTGGAAAATGAAGTAATGCAGATGTTTAACAATAATGTAACTCTTGAGAGCTTAAAATGAAACCAAATGGACCCGTATGGGTCCATTTGGTTTCATTTTACGCACTCAACAGTTAAAAATCTATAAGGGTCCATTTGGCTACCAACTCTCCATCGTTTAGCTGGGGACCACCTGGAACCCCCTCAGGGACCACTGGTTCAAAACCACTGTTCTAATGGGTACTACTCACTGTATTGTGTGTGTGTGTGTATACAGTACGTTTGTAGGTCTACACAACTATGAGGCCATTGAAGCACATTTAATCATCTACAATAAAAAAGTGTTGACTCAAGTCTTGCACACACCTTCACTCGTGCAGCATACAAAGAATGTACACTATTCTCAGTTATACAAACACATACACAGACGCGCACACATGCACACGCACACGCACACACACACACACACACACACACACACACACACACACACACACACACACACACACACACACACACACACACACACAGTCGAAAACAGGAGGTTAGAATCAACTGTGAGTGTTCTGACGCAAGCATAACACCCCACATCACTTCTGAATCATTAAGCCTATACAGTAGGTGGCCTCAACTGCAAGTCCAAAACAACTAAAAAATAGAGCGGCGGCGCACGTCCGCATGACCCCTCACGTTGCACGGCTTCAAGGGTCTCTTTACATCCACGTGAACGGCGATTAGCGAGGGTTTGCTGCCTGCATGCGTGCGTGCGTCCATACAGTTGCTCACACACAGAATCATCCATTTCATCTCAGGGGGGAAACTGAATTATTAGGGGCCCAATAAGCTTCTCGGCTTATGCCCGTTTCAATCAAAGCCTCTCTCTGATCTCTCAGTCCAAACTCATAGGTGGGTCTCATTAGGCCTCATTATAACGAAATGGCTGAGATTACACACAAGGGGGTGGCAGGGGGGTCGCGAGGACAGGCAGGAGGTAGAGAGGCGTATTATAGTCAGGGATGGAGGCAGGCGAGAGGTGGTGTGTTGGCTCTGGGCTCTGGTTCTAATGTTGAACTGTCAGGTCCGTAAAGTATCAAACCGTTTAAAAAGAGGGGGCGATTCTGTTTATGGCAGATCAGGTCAGCTGTATGCTTGACCCCCAAATATGGCTTATATAACTTATCCAGGAAAACATACATTGTTATTAGAATATAGCTGTGTGGAGGGATTTAAAAAAAAACGTGCTAAATCTATGTCTGGTCGCATTATATACGACAACACAGACCATATTTGTACAACCGTCTTGAAAAGGTTTCAGACTGGCATTACAGGTTAAACAATAAGGGCATTCATTACAGCATAAAATGCACTAATCATCAATGCACCTGTTAATCCAACATGCTGCGTTTGAAAGTGAGCCATTCTGGCTGGCACAATGTTGCATAATGAATCTGATCCAAGAACACCTGATATTGTAGTATGACGAGAGGAGAGAGAGAGAGAGAGAGAGAGAGAGAGAGAGAGAGAGAGAGATACTGTGGCAGGCGGGATAGAATCCGCCATGTCAACACACCAAGTCACATTTTCTTCCTGAACAATGGCCATCGTGTTTTGCACAAGGCCCAAGCATCACCTCGCTATGCGGATATATGCAAATCCCAATCACATGGTGTTATTTAGCCTGTCTCTGAGTGGACTTTGATTGTTTACTCACATGTATGTGTACACCATGTGCACTACACAAAAAAGAGGAAAAAACAAAAACAAACACACACACACACACACACACACACACACACAGCATGCTGGGAGCGGAAAGGAATGGGTCATCGGACCTCTGACCCCACTCGGCTTTATCTGACATACTGCGCAATTCCCTGGCCTATGTCTGCTCTATTCGCAGTGCTGGGGTGATGAGTGGGGAAGTGGGAACTGGGACAAGCATTCCCATCACGTCCATAGCACATCATTCCAGGCACGATGGCACAAAAAACAACAAAAACTAGTGGGATGAATAGGAAGACGAAAAACGGCAACAAAGAAGAAAACATGGTTTTGACAACCAGGTCAGACCAGGTCACCATGATGTGTTTCATGGCGTTAGGCTGGCTTACATAAGAGAGATAGAGACAGAAACAGAGAAAAGAGGAGTGTTAGTGAAAAGTTATTGTTTTTTAGGCAAAGAGTACAATATGTAGAGGCAATGGGTTGATACCCTGTCTTTGATACCCTGTATTAATAACACAGATAACAATAATTATGAACAATATTATTAACAATTATTATTATAATAATAATAATAATAATAATAATTATTATTATTATTATTATTATTATTGCATTTTTTTATTGCAGAATATTACATTGTAATAAACTATATTATACAAATATTAAATATTAACTAGAAGTTATTTGAGGATCACATAGACTAGACTAGAGAATGCCGACGGCTGTTCACAGTGTTGAAATGTATTGTTGTGAGTGACAATCTTTTTTATGCTGTTCAATTTGAACTAATCACTAAAACTCCCAGTAAGTGTGGCATAGGACTTTGAATAACATTTTAGGTTATATTATATATGTTTTTACACAAATTATCCCATTTAATAATAGGGTATTGTATGTGGCTAGAGGGAGCAGTGTTCTATCTCTGATGCCCACCTGAAAGATTTATCATCCCATGCCAAATAAGTATTTATATATTTATTACATTCTAATTACTAAAGTCAGCTGTGACAGGAGTTTAGTAGAATCAGAATGTAATAAACCTATTACAGGAGTCCTGTCATAGTTCTGAAATAATCTCATAACTTTATATATTTGGTGTGCCATCCTCTACACCAGTGGTTCCCAAAGTGGGGTCCAGGGACCCCCAGGGGTCCTTGAGGGAGTTCCAGGGGGGTCCCCATCTAAACGATAGTTTGGAACCAAATGGACCCTTATGGGTCAGTTAAATTAATATTGAATATAAATGGGAGGGGGGGTCCAGTAGACTAATGCATGTCAAACTGGGGGTCCTTGAAATTAAACTGGTAGAGAATCACTGCTAGAGCCGTAAAAAATCTTCTCTTATGCATGGGGGTCCCCTGGACTATGTTTTTAAATGGGGGGTCCGCGGGCTAATTAATTAGTGTCAATTTTGGGGGGTCCTTGACATGAAAAAGTTTGGGTACGTTAAACATGCCAAATAATACAGTGTTTAATAAATGTATTACATTCTAACGACTAAACCCAGGAGTTTGTAGGTAATTAGAACGTAATAAATCTATCATTACAGGAGTCCTGTCATTTGTCAATGGGAAAATATAGTCTCAAAACTTCCGTCTAATATTTTGGTGTGCCATATCCTGGACCTCTACACATACCATACGTACCATACCGGTATGTATTGACACTGGGCACACACACACACACACACACACACACACACACACACACACACACACACACACACACACACACACACACACACACACTGCAGGGGGACCCCCTGAACTGCAGTGTGTGCGGCGGCCCGGCCCCTCACCCCCCTTTAACAAGCGTTAACAAGACGCGGGCAACATGACAAAGCGAAGACCTCCAGTCCAGTTATGACAAAGCAAACTGACGAAACACACACACCAAGACACCATCATCATCATGTGCACATGTGTGCCACAGCTACATTGTTCCACATGTATCTATTTAGGCTTCATCATCATATCATGAACTCACTGAACTCGTTGTGCTCGTTGACAGGTATCATGCTGTAATAATAAAACTCGTTTGGCAGCGTTTTAAAAAGCAGCTTTTAGAGACGTGGCTAAATAAATTACCAAATCATATTAAATGTCAGTGCATTTTTTTTTTTTTTACATTTACCTTCCCGGAATCCATGGCCGGTGTGCCTGTCTTTTCTTTTCTTTTCTTTTCTTTTCTTTTCTTTTTCTGCTGGTAAAATAAACGAGTTCTTGTGTTTTCTCTCGTGAAGTTGTTCAGTGGCAGATGATGATTTCGTCGCTCAGAAGACAATCATTTTGTTGTAGTTTCCAGTTGGAAGAAGTCTGACTCTGAAGAAGAAGAAGAAGTTTCAGTTGAACTTCGGTTGAGCGTCGCTTAGTTCTGTGTAGTCTTTTGTATTTCCTCCCGTGGTGGTGTATGTTCTTCTTGTCTTGAAACTCAGTCTGTTGTAAACATAGCTTCAGTCCTCTCTTCTTGTGAGGCTGTATATAACTCTGGGTGGTTGTGAGAGGGATGTGTTTAAGTTACGTAAAGTAAAAAGTGCTACTATCTGCCTGTCAGAAAACTGCTCGCTGCTGATACAGTCTAGCCGGAGTTATATTCCCTCAAATGACGCAATCTTGTATCGTAGTAGGGGCTCGCCCCTAGCCCCGCCCACTGGCCCTGCTTGCTATAGTACCCTTGGCTATATCTAAATACAACAAGTGGCACTGCATGGTTCTTAACTTTTTATATGTTTTCTTTTAATTAAAGGACCACCAGATTGGGTTATAATAAGGACCCATTGTTTGAGAGTGTAGAAATGGAATCCAAATGGTTCATTTTGCTTCAGTTGGCCCCTTATAAGTAGCCAGGCTAAAATCTACAGTAACTGATATCAGCCCAATGCCATTAGGAAACATAAGTCAACTGTCAAGATGACTGTCTGTACATATCTTACATGTACTGGACTTAATATAACTACTATAACCATTATAATAGTAACAACATTCTGTAAAGGTATAAATTACTTTATGGAGATTGGTAAATAACTTGAGTGGTAGAATTTCAGAATTGTGCAAAAACTCACTACTTTTTTCTTGTTTTTTTTTTTTTTTTTTTTTTTTATGTCACATATGATGGAAAGAACTTATGTGACTTATGGTCTGGACATTCCATTGTTAGCCTACTGCATTCTAATTCCTGAGCCGTAGGCTGGTATAGTTCAACATTTAAAATTAGCAAATAAAACATAGAAATACATTCGGCCTGAGAAGAAGTTGAAGCAATTACACTTCATTTATGCGCTGCACATGTATTTTTCTAATAGCTTGTCTGAACATCTGTTCATTTAGTCTGGCAACTACTGTTTGTCTACCTTTGATTTGTTGTACAGAGTATTCTAACAATAAGTTATTCAAAGCTGATAAATGGACGTGGTTGCCCCCCATTCAAGCCGTTACACTGTGATCTGGGATATTTGTTATTGAAGGCATACAAAAACAAATATTTCAAAGAAAACTGTGCACCACCTTTTGTTTGGAATACTGGGGAGGTGTCCGGTCTGGGGTGTACCCAAAAACGTCAGGAAAATAATCATGAACACTAAAGGGGAAATGCATGTGTTTGTATAGTGCATGAAAGGGGCAAGGGTACAAAATTGTAGAAATTTGTTTCCGTTTAGTTCCCTTTGAAACGTTGAGAAAACAATATTGACTAAACAAAACTCTCTTGTTGCTTGAAGTCCAGAAGGCATTACCAACATCTGATCTTGTTGAGCTTCATTTTGGGACATTGCATTATCAGTCACTGTAATATTTCTCGGGACTGATTCCATTACGTTCATTCTGCATCGGCCGATTATTACAGTACTGTCAGCCTGTCAGGCGCTGAATTGTACAGTAAATGCAGCATCATTTCAGTTGCTCGCATTCTATTGAAGTGTGTGTGTGTGTGTGTGTGTGTGTGTGTGTGTGTGTGTGTGTGTGTGTGTGTGTGTGTGTGTGTGTGGCACACGTGTGCGTGTGTGTTTGTTTGTTTTGGGGGCGGGAGTGTTATACCCTATTACACATTATTATATAAGCTATAAAGCATGACGCCTCACGTCTGCCGTTTACCTTTCGTAAAGGATATTTGTAATGAGACAAAAATAAAAACAAAGGGAGCAGGAACAATGAAGACTGTTTCTTCTGTCTTTCCGTCCTCTCTCCAGGACCATAGCACTATAGGCCTCAACACAGGATGAGGGCAAGAGAGCAGGTAGTGGAAAGCCTGGTGACGTAAGGTTAGTCAGGGAGCAGGTGACTTTGTTATACGCTATGGGGAAGCATCCGGTTGGAACCAGTGCTGGACAGTAACAAAGTATTCATTTAGGCTACTTGAGTTGCCTACTCAAGTACATTTTGTGAGCATCTGTACTGTACTGTACTTTACTTACTTATTATAAACTTATTTGTATTTTATTTTTGAATACTTATGACTTTCACTCCACCAGCCTACATTTCAAATACAAATATTGTATTTTTGTATTGTATTTCTAGGAAGGGGAAAAAGAAAGTTATGAATGAATTACATAAGCCCTATTTCTAATGTAGCGAGAATAGCAGAGCTTCATCATGCTCATAATGCGTTGTGATGATGATTTTCACTATTAGGCCTAAAGTATCTACTGTATGTTGTTTTGAGCACCTTTCACATGTAGTTGAGTAAGTATTTGACCAGGAGTATTGATACATTGACTTAAGTACTACCGTAGAGTACTTTGTCCACCTCTGGGAGCAGGTGATTTTGTAGTGCGGAAGCATCCGGGTTGGAACGGCAAGAAAATAATCAATATGGCAGACGGGAAGAATGTGAATCACACTGTTTACAAAAAGGGTGTGTGGACACTAGGAAGACTGACACGCTATAGAACTATGTGTTTTTATGTAGTTTTAGCATGGAAGTCTTTGAAACCTATAAACAATAACAAACACGATTCTGGAACAAAAGGGTGGACTAAATCAAACACTCAGGATGCCAGTCAAGTTTTGTCTCGTTATCTGATGTTTGGTCTAATAGGCCTCTAGTCTAGCCTACCAAACAGCTATACAAATAACTCTCTGGGACTGGATAAACACGACAGGATTTGCCCAGTGAGATATGTCATTTCAAAAGAGCATGCTACTGCCGTGCTAGCTATAAGGAAGACAACACTTTATCAGAAATACAATGTATTGTAGACTATACAGTACAAGGCAGAAAGACTGATGGGTAACACCGATCTTGGGTAAAGACCATTATGGTGACTGAGAAATAATGCATTTAAAAGTAACGACAAATGTAACCATATGGAAGTGCCCATTTGGTTTTCATTTGTACACTCACAGTTAAATGAACACTGAACACTTAATTTTGCAACGTTCTGTTGAGGTAACCTCGCTTTGCTGTTGCTTTCCAGACACTTTACTAGAGTGCCGTGGATAATTAGTATAGCTCCCCAGCACCCTCTCACAATGGGGCCCTGTTGGCTAGTACTGTACGTGTGTTCGCACACGTACTGTATGGCCTCCTACAACTAAATCCTCCACAGACGGTGTTCAGCAGGGCAGAAACGCAAGGGGTTTCTGGCAACACAAGCTATTAATTCTACAGTATCTATGTCCCGCATTATTTGTTTTTTATCGTTCTTCTTTTCTGTTTTCTGAAAAACGTAATGACATAGGCCATTATTTTAAGAAGGTGACAAAACGCAACAGTAAGAACAATGCAGCCGTAGGATATTCTTAAATTCGTAGATCAAGACTTATATCATATCTCATACACTAAACTAGAAAATATTGTTCCTGAAGTATGGCAGAGGGGTATATGTGGTGTGGTTGTGTGGGAGGTGTGGTGGCAACCAGTCCTTTCTCCATGCCCTCGCTGGAGCCAAATGCCCCCCCCCCTAGGCTCAAGCCTTCCCAACCCCAATCCCAAACAGTTCTTATAGCCCACTACAAAAGAGACTCTATACTAAATGGTCATATAAGGATCTGCTAACAGGTTGTCACATAGTATATTCCTATGAGTCACTGTAAATAGAATAACTAGAACTAACAAAAACATTGCATCGATGTACCTGGGACGTATCCTCAGTGATGTATCCCAAGGTCATTGGGGTTTTTCGAATTAGAATAGAAATATAGAACATCAGTGTGCTCTTCCACAATAAACATATGCTAGTGCACACAAGTGAACTCAAGAGGAATTATTAGGACCAAAATAAGAGTTACACCTTAAAGGCCAAGTAGAACTCTCGAGCACTTATTGTCCTTTCATTTAATGTAAATGGTGTGTTGTCTCATATAGCTCTTTAGGGATAAGAGTGGCAGGGTGATTAAGATTTACAATGATGCCACCCACCCTCTCCGTTCTGAATTTGACTTGTTGCCATCGGGCAGGAGGCTTAGGGCAAAATTAGCCAAAAAGAAGGGCTATAAGACCTCGTTCGTGCCAACTGCAGTGGACATTTTGAATAAAAAAATGTTTAAATAGTTCACCTAATCCCCACTGTTCATGATCACTGCTGCTGTGTTATGTGAATGCATTTTACATAGTATTTTAATGCACTGTCTTTTTATGTAATGTTGTTTTTATTGTTGTAAACTGACTACTGCCAGTGTTGCCAAAGACAAATTTCCATTTTATGTAAATCTAATGGACAATAAAGTTTTCTTTATCTTTATCTTTTATCTTTAAGACCAGGAAGATTATTGCCTCCAATTAAGTTTTTTTTATGTTATATAAAATAAACAATCAAGCCTTCAATTATAATTCTTAACAGAAACAGTTAATCAGAAACAGAAATCTATCGGTATGCAATAGCTGATTGACCACTGTAAGAATGCAATAAGTCTAATGAAAGAAGCCTGTTACATAATATAGCAAACAGGTTTTTGGTAAAGGCCTTGCATTGTAGCCTCTGTCTCCCTTCCATTGTTATAGTTCTATTGAAAGCAACATGAACATACGCTATACTTGTTCTTGAGTATTAATGTTTATTTTCATTTCAGGAATGCCACACCTCCATGGTGTTGATATAAGCATAAAGTTCTAGCTGTATGAGCGGAAAAACGACAATAGGAAGAGGCTTACGCCATCCACATGTGAGGTAAACTTTGCATCTTCGCTGGAGCTTTTCCGTGAGCCGTACATGCAGACGCAAGAGGGACCCTCCAAGGAGCTTGGGCTCCTCATTCTAAAATACAAATGCATCAAAGGCCTTCTTTCATCATGAAGACGTTATACGTCATGGGTAGTTCCTCCTGCTGAGCCTTCACGTCAAGTTCGACCCGCGGAATGTCCTCTAGGAGGAAGACTGCTTGCGACATTTGACCACAGGAACAACAGCGTCCCTAATCCTGGGGGGCAAACATTCGGCGAGAATAGCCAAATCTACTCGCTCTGTAAGCTTGTAGATCGGCTATTTTTGGCGATCATATTTGGTGTTGAGGGGAAAAGGCGCTGACCTTGTATAGAGCTGTGGGGGACCCTGTGCAACTGCAACTACAGTATGCAGCTCCTCGCACTCTTTCATGATTTGTTTTAGTAATCTAATATCTTTGGTGGACTTCTATTGTCACTTTGACATTTTGCTTATGAAGATGTGAGATTTACAGTCAAGGAGATGTATACTATTTCCCTGATGAAAACCAATAAGGTCAAAATGCTGTGACATTAATAAATGAATGCACCTGGCCTAAACACAGGTACAATATGTGCACACAATCTCCTCTGTGAACATTTCCAGTCACCCATTAAGGAGAAAACATGCAAGTCTCAGATTGTAACAGACAGGAAAGCAGAGTAGAGGAGCAGAGACCTTTCAATTTGACCTTGCACTCTGTCACCAGCCAAAGACATATCTGTGTCCCCTTGGCGTGTGTCTGCCAGGCCATTGACTGACCTGCCATTCATCTCTCCACACACTTTGGCAATTGGTCAGTGATAGCAAAGTTGTAGTTATTAATATAGTGAAGAATGGTTCTGCTGTTAGAGAGCATCTGCAGGGCAATTGCAATAGCCCTAGCTACTGGTTCAAAATAAAAATGATGAAATCGTATACTGTACTGTAAGATCAACTCTGATTTTGGAAAAGCTTGGCTGTGTATGTCTCTTACTTCTCTGACACAACGGCAGACCAAAGGACCTGCTACATATTTCTGTCTGGTTGGTTACTAGATATAGCTCGGTCAGACTTTTGTATTTGAGCCAATGTCAAATGAATCAAATGGCCTGCCCACATTGTGGGCAACTGCCTTTACACTCAGGGAAGTACCCCCCACTTTACGCAGTACGACCATTCAGCCAAGAGCGACAGGTGGTCAGTGCATTTTGGATGAAGTTGTGTCCCATTATGTTGCTCTGCCAATGAGACTTCACCAAAAGATTCACATCATCTCAGAAACTGGAGCTGGTTGAAAGTGTTGCCAAGGTGGTGTCTGTGCACATGCAGCCCTTTGACCAATGACTATAGTCACGTTTGGGCCGTGCCTCCAAGTGAGGTCCAATACACCCTGTCCTGACCTGTATTGAATGTGGGCACCAAGTCGGCTGCTGATCCTGCAGAAACATCCAGTGTCTGAATAGATTATCCTATCAGGCATGCTTCACCATATCTGCACACAGTATGCTGCAATGCTGCATTCAATGAACAGTTGTTTAAGACTGTCTGGTGGAATTGCTATTACACAATACATTCTATTATGCTCTCAATTGTGGGGCAACAGGTCTCCAGGCTAGTCTTGTACTGAACAAATAATTAACAAATGGTAACAATAATGATAAGGATAATCCATAGGCATTTCTATTATGCAGGTTGCAGCAAAGGGCCTCTGACATTTATTTTCAAAGATTGTCAGTCAGCGTTTCACGTATAGCCAGATGATCAGATATCTACTGATACTGTACGTCTGGTGACGTCTATATTCAATGTATGGGATAATACTAAGGAGAAACAATTTGGAGATTTAAAAAATAACTGAATTGCAGAACCAATGCCAATACTTTAATGCAGTCCTTCATATTGGGGGGTCGGTCATTTCTTTTCAAAGCAGTGGTTGTAGGTTTGTAGTGGTCATTCTAGCCACTGTTCTACGTTGGATTTAGATGTCACCAGGTGTATTGGTAGGTGCAGATCTCTGATCGTGGCTATAATGCAAAGTGTTTGGTGTTTAATGTCAGATGGACACAACCTCCTGCTTGGGGCTCTGCTTTTCAAATCCTTCCAGGACAGTCCAGTCTTAGCTGCCTCTCAACCTCCATTTCTGCTATTTTCACCCCTTTAAAAAACACTACACTGGGGCATAGGCAAGAATTAGTTGCTTCAAAAAATATGTATACGGTGTATAATTTATGTTTAGTGTAACCAAATATTGTTACAATAATTACCGCTCACCTTTTGCCCAGTGACCCCTGGCCTTGACGTTTACATTCTTGCAGAGCTTTTGAAATGCAAATTTTGAAAAGAAAAGAATAACAAATCTTAAAAAAAAAAAAAAAAGCTCTTGTTTTAATGACCTACTCTTCCCAGTTGTTCCTTACAATCAGACCTCTGTTGTGACCTCTAAAGCCCTGCCATGCTAATCTGAATGAATCCCTCTCAAATGCTTAAAACCTGTTCCAAGAATCCTTTCCCAGCCCTGTTGATGTAATGCAGAGCAAAGGGGAATACCATTTCTCTTAATAGGTGGTAACTTCTACTCACTAAGGATCGGTCGACCCTGTATGGCTGTATGCCATCGTCCACAGTAAGTCCTTGTTTATCTGGCAGTTGGTAATATTCAATAAAGGCTAAGCAGTATAGGTGAAAAGGTGAAAAGGTGTTTTACATAACTGAGGGGTACAACTTAACCTTTCTACATTCTAAGCTGCGGCTGTCACTGGCAAGTCATAACAAAACAAGGAAAACAGATTATGTATTATTGTTGATGTAAAGCATACTGTACTATGCATTTCCTATTTGTTTGATTTGATTGGCGGAAGACTTCTTACTCATCTCCACCCTCACACTGATAGCCTGAGTCAGTACTAACTGCTTGTTTTAATTCAATTCTCTGTTATTGTTGAACAATGCTGGGTGGTCAAAATGTTGTCCAATAAAGAGAAATAGCCTACATATGGAGCTGGAAGCTGGAGCATGAAAGATTGTGTGCAACAATCTTTCATGATAGAATGTAACATACTGTAACAACCGTGGAATTCCTCCTGAAACTATACTTACTTTATTTCAATAGAATCACAGCTGGAACAGATCAGATTTTCTGCATGCATAAGTAAATACTTGAGAATACAGTATTGGACATCCACAATTGGGATAATTGTTTCTATCAACAATCTAATACAGCAAAATTAAGCAGGGATTGGATGGTTGAATTTCAGCACACATCACATTTAAACTATTTCATTTTGATGATTTGTGCCAAAGAAATGGTTTATGACATAAGAGCTATAATACCATTATTTGGCAAGACTACTTCTTTTCTTTTCTTTTTTTGTCACAAGCAAATACCCAATCTTTGCCCCTTTAGTCAAGTGCTATTGCACACAGCTGTGTGTGGATCATTTACATTGTCAAAATACTTGTTTTTGAAAAATTATGTTCACAAAATAAATATTGCTCAGCATCTGTGGCAAATGGAAAAGATCTACTAGTGTGTTTCATATTATGTTTTTGCATTGAGACAAAAGTATACTCTTTCCAAGCAATTGCCATGTGTTATGATTATGAAACTCGTCCCTGTCTTCCTGATTCCTGAAGCAGTATGAACCATAACTAAAGTACCATCAGACAGTGTAGAGAGATTACAACTATTCATAACTTCCGTGACCTCGTACAAACACAAAAGCTTTCTTTGTCCTTGCGTAATAGGAGCTCAGCAGTCTCTTGTGCACACAAATACACAAACAATGCACATATGCATTTCCTAGTAAATGTGTTCACAGGGGAATGTTTTTGCTTTTAAATGATCTGAACTGTGGCAACCGATATGCAGGAACCTTTTACAACACGACTCTCGTGACAGATTCTTAAAACAAATCGTGTCCTACAAAGACATTGGTCATTGTCAATGTTTCTACCATTATGTTTTCAAAGTGGTTCCAGGTGTATGATGGATGACTGTGCTCCTGAACCTGCAGTCACTGTGACTGAGTGTCCCCCTGTGTGCTGCTTAGACTATATTATTTTGTTGCAAAATTAGATGGGGAACATGGTCAAATCATTCACTGTGACTGCAAAGAAATATCTGAATTAAAGTGATCAATTACATATAAGACGAAGGTGCACATCATTAATATGCTATAACTATATAACACCAATGTCCATAACTGAAATATAATAAAAGTGTTAAGGTCGCTAGCCCCTTCTATGCCCAGCTTTGTCTAAACACAAACATTGAAGATAAAAGTGAAGACGGAAAAGTGAGGACGCAAATTATTGATTAGCCATGAGATGATGTATGATGATCATTGATAAGAGCGCACCCTCACTTCACACAGGTGTGATATTTTTATGTTATGATTGTGTGATTGGGTATGAAGGGATATAGTCCATAGTATACAGTATATTAATAAAGTGAGAAAAAAAGGCTTTAAACACTTGAACTCTGACATTCTGCAAAATGTGTTGGCCGGTGGCTCAGCCAGTTGGTGCATAGGGGACGGAGGCAAGGGTGCACGGCGACCCGGGCGCGACCCGTCTTGTCTCTGCTGGCTCTCTGCCATTGGTTTCCTGTCTCTCTACACTGACCTATCTGAAACAAGACATAAAGAGTGTTTTTACCTCTCAAACAGCATAGTAGCATCAGAGTAAACAACAGAATAAAATATGTTGAAATTATCATAGAAGTAGGCTATCTGCATGACCTCTAGCATCCCTATTCTGGGCTATTCTGGGCATGTCATCATTCTCGTTGTGAAACAGGTTTTATATAATGTAATGTAATGTGACTGACACATCAGGAGTGGCCAAATGAACATGAAATAAATAGAACTAAGGTCAACATTCACCAAGGACATAGCCAACCAAGTACAGTAGCATGACAATATCTGGTTGTCTTTAAAAACACTTGCCATGCATGCAGAGTTTGACTGTAACAAGAGTTGTCCATTGTAGACATAGTGTTTCTCAACTTTTATTCAACAGTGGCCTTAAGTAGATTGAGAAACAGAGATAAAGCACATACTGGCAAACTTAATATACACAATAATTGTTAAACATTCTTGCTCAATTGTAACTTTCACATCCTGTTAAAGAGAAATGGCCCCATATCCATCTTTAAGGACATTTTGTTTAAACGTGACAGACTTTTCATTCTGTTATGCTTATCTTTTGATTCATGCCAACTACAATGGCAAAGGTAAATCAGGAGCTGGGCTCAGGTCTGAATGAGGTTTTGCAAGGAATCAGTTGCAGTGCTTCATGTGCTATATATACTGTATTTGAGGTTCTACAATTCCTTTGACATTACTGTGTAAGCTGTCTATCCAAGCTCTTCACCATTGCCAGCAATGTCAAATTATGTAAGTAAAATAAAAAATAAACTAAAGTAGCAAAGACAAGTTTTATAAATTGTTCTACTTTGTGTGAAGATGAAGATGGGACATTTATAAGACAACACACTGAATGAACTGAATGAAAGGTTTGCGCCTCGTTAAGCCCAAAGTCTTGGCAGTATGCGAAGTAATGCATCAATTCAAATTGTGCCGGTTCCCACGTTACACAATATTATTCCTGCTAATGGTGAAGGACATTGGGGGAAATTCTCTGACAGAAACGGGTGTCTATCTATATTTACTGTATATTTATGCATACTTTTGTATGTAGCCTATTGTAAGCTGAATTGGAAGAAGCAACCTTCTTAGATGAATTTGTCCAGCTTGACGTAACACATTTGCATTCGTATAGCAGCTAAGCAACCTCAGAACCCAGCCTGGAAATGTACGAGATGTCTTATATGACTATTGCGTGGGTTATAGAGACAAGGGGAAAAGTTCACAGGACACCAAAATTGATTGTTTGATTTAGTAATTTGGACGTTGAGGGAAGAAGCATGTTGTTCTTCCTATTAAAAACATATTCTGTTCTAACAATTAATTAGAACAGAATATGCAGGTGGAACAACAGATGTTCAGGAGATGGAGAAACACACACTGACCCTGCCCTTCACGCCACTCTCCACCCTCCATTCAAATCTACCTGTCCCTATTTATACCCTTCCTACATCACCCAGAATCCTACATGTTTCGCCCGCCTTGCTGCAACACACACAACTCACTTTCCTATAGGCTTTCCACCCCACCTCCATAGTAGCTCCTTTCCCTGCTCAACTCAAAGGAGCTTTATCTGCACTGGAAATCGTACATTCACATCGCTAAAGTGGAACAAACGGTTAAAACAAAACTATTTTTCAACGTTTTTTCAAGTGTGTTTCTTCCAACTAGTCAAAAATATAATAAGTGATTTGTCAGTAATTTGGTCTTCGGTCATAATTGCCCTCATTCGTTCGGTTTATGTTAATTTGGTTGTGAATAACTACAGCATAACATGGCCCATGCCAATGTAATGCTCTGCTCATCATAATGCATGAAGGAGCGCACAGACTAATGCTGTTTCCAGCATTTCTTAAGGCGCTCCTGGCACTGTAGTGTGTAGCTCTTTCTTCAGCAGTGGTTCAATGAGTCCAAACCGACGTTGGCTACAGGGGTTTTGAATGCTCAAGCTTGAAGCTTGACAGGCATGGCCTCTCTACCCCCTGCCCTCCTCATCCATTTTCCCAGGCGCACTCAGAGCACAGGTCTGCGTTCCAAAGCTCGTCCATCGCGGTCTCGCTCCATTGAAGCTGGTCCTGTCCCTCTGGCCAGCTGCCCACCAGAGCACGTACCGTACGGACACGACCAGTTGGCCAGGCTTGGCAGGCGAGAGGCCAGAGAAGGCTGTGGGTCCTCTAAATTGCTGACACACTCCTTTCATTTCGCCACAGGGCCCCCGAAGGCTTTATCCCCGGTGCCAGGGGTCCTAAGTCCTCTCTGATTAAGATGCCCACGGGGCATGGAGATGGAGATTTGGAGGGAGAGCTAAATGTGTTTAATCCCACTGTAATTAAATGGTCGCAGTTTCAAGTTCAACATTGGAGTTTAAAATAAATGTTTACTGGTATACTTTCCCATGCCCCCACACCATTGTCTGGTACAGCCTCTAATTTATCTTGCATTTTCATGGTTCATGGTTCATGGTTAATGGTATTACAGAGTTTCTCCATTCTGTGAGGTATCTAACAGTGTGAGATTGGAACTATTAGTCGACAGACACAGTGATATATAAGTGATATATGTAAGTATATGCAAAGACTTTTCACACAATACCGGCCACCAGAGTAAATGCAATGCATGTCACAAGTAACACACCACATACTTGGCATTGGGGGTGTCCATGGAATCAGCTGAGACCCCAGACACACAGTAGCTATACATACCCAAAGGGGATTAATAGATTACAGAAAGAATACCATTGGTATGGCCCCAAATGTTGCACCCTACAAAATACACAAGATTCAATACTATAACGTGACCAACTACAGCATACTTGACATATACTGTACTTGTACAGCACCCACCATGGTAGAGTTAGCTGAGGAAATATTTCCCAGCATGTCTCTGGGAATATCTTTATTCATTAATTGTGTAATTATTTGCTGTTTGGAGTGAATTTGTGTGTTTATTTGTGACTGTCTTAACTATATAAATATGACAGGTGTAATAACTATAATCTCTCATTACATCGGTGCCAGAAGTTGGATGTCGTCCATCGAGGAAATCACTGCTGCCCTCCAGCATCACAGGGGAGAGGCTGAGAGAGCAAGTCAATACGCCTCACTGCCAGGTGACAATAGAAGGTATGCGCCGTGACATCATCATCGTACCCGGAAGTTATGTGGGAACGCCTACTACTGAGTTGCAAAAAAACGACTTTCTGGCCTTGACAGTCCATGCATCCAAACAGAAAGGTCCTACCTAAACAATGTTAAACTCACTTTGCCACTCGATTTTGCCACTCACTTTATGCATGCGCACACCCTCTATACCAGACTGTCTCCTGCTTCACAAAAAAAAAAGAAACTAAAACTGGCGTTTCTGTGTGGATTACTTCCTAAACACTGTGACAAATAAATACTCTTGCAGGCTGTCCCGCATCAACAATCATCGTGCCAACATACTGTATTAAAAAGGCTCCACCTGGCTCACGTCACTGGACCTGCTAGCAGTGGATAGTGTCTCGCACCAGAATGCCCTGCATTCTCTATTGGAATTGGGATATGGCAGTTTGGACTAATGCACAAGCCACGTGTAAGTGATTAAAGTGGCAGAGTACCTCCAGCAACACCTCTACGTCATTCTGCTTTCAGGAAGCAAGGAAGGTCTTTGTAACTGGAAGATATCGAACTGTCACTTCTTCCAGAGCACCACTGGCCATCTTGCCAGAGATGATCTGAGTCTGTGGTCATCAATCCATTATCATCAAGTTCTCAGAGTACCGACCTGATCATGGTGAGACTCAGACCCACTGGTAGGTACCACCCCTGGTACCACCCCACTGCTTGATGGGCAGTCAGCATAAAAACAAGCTTGTAATTCAACAGTATTTTCTTACTAAATTAATTTCTTATAATGGTGATAGCTACAGAGGAGCAAAACGTCTAGCATGTGCAGCTGTTCACCTTGACCCATATTTAGTGTTTAGTTCTCTCTCACGTAGGACTTTACTGTGTAGAGTAGACAGAGGGTTCTATTGGCCATCGCCCTCTCTCTCTCCCTCTCTCTTAACTGAAAACTAGCTCTTTCTCTCTCTTTCTCTCACTCTTAACTGAAGGCTTGTCTGTCTAGTGCAGTGCTGCAGCCTATGTGTGCACAAGAAGTAAGGTCCAGCAGTTCGCGAGATTGCACACTCAGTCATTCACACACACACACACACACACACGCACGCACACATGCATGCACGCACGCACGCACGCATGCACGCGGACTCAAACACCCACACACACACCCACACACACACACGGAGGAGTA
>OOFJ01008868.1:8497-19015 GCA_900323375.1 Benthosema glaciale | reverse complement strand
ATGGGCGAAGGAACAAGAAGCGAGGAGAGAGAGAGAGAGAGAGAGAGAGAGAGAGAGAGACTCTTATGCTGTGTTCACACTGGCAGATACAGGCTTTGAGGCTTACCAGTATCATTCAATGGAAGCCAGCAACATAAGGTACAAAGATACATCTGATGTTAGCTGCTACAAAAGCTGTAACAGCTACAAAGTTACAAAAAATGTTGGCCTGGTTACAGATACAAATTAAGCCACAAATATGCTTGTGTAGCTTTGCATCTTTTGTAGCTACGCAGCATTGTACTACAACACAAAACATTCCCACTACAACACTGCACTTCCTTGAGTCCTCACTCCTCAGCAATACATCTGCTGTCAGCGCTGTGTGAAGTGAATAGGATGAATGCTTCTCAAGATTAATGAAGAAAGTCATACAGTTCAGTTCTGTACATACCGTTCGTACATATGAATGTACAAACAAACATACATACATCCCCACGCACGCACGCACGCACGCACGCACGCACACATGGGTGGGCTACGGGGGGGCTACTGGGGAGCCACCCAGCTTTGAAGCGACACGCACGCCCGCAAAGCCATTTGCAGTTTTTGCATCTCGCTAAGAAAACGTGCCGATCGACGCAGAGTGTCACAGCTTGAATTAACGGTAATGATGCAAATGCAATCATCCATTGTGTGACCTGATAAGTAGCCTACTCTAGGTGTCAGGTGTTCTGTCTGAAGCAGTCAAACGCCTTGGATAACAGTTTCTGATGGATTTCATGAACTAAATAAAGTGACGTTTGCAAGGTAAATGCATAGCCTAATTATGACAATGTACATCTAACATATAATTTAAGTCTGAATGAATGATTGTCTGTCTGAATGAATGTCTCTGCTCCTCTCCCGCTGCACCAATCGCTCTGACTTTCCACACAGGCATTGGCCATTACATTATGTTAATTCAATTTATTAGAGAAATAATTTTCTCCATAGACGTATGATGGGAAAATGCGAAAATTCACATTCATGTATTTTTCTCTCAGAAAACGTAAGGACAACAGTTACAATACTTGGAGAGGAGGTTAGTAATCATTATTGCATTTAATGTAATAAATAATTACATCAGTCAGCCTCATGGTGGCGCTTTAACAGCCCACTTTACATTTTGCCATATGACTTTGAACGTTCGTAAAATCAAAGTGTATCTTTCCCTGGATTCCTTGGGTCATGGTGTGGCGCCACTGGCACAGGGGTGAGTGACGGGATGGAAAGCACACGGTTCTCAGTTCGAACCCGGGCTCCACCAGAGTTATTGTCGAAGTGTCCTTTAGCAAGACTCTAAACCCCTAATTGTTTCCGATGTGCAGGTTGGTGCCTTGCATGGTTTCCTCCGGCATCGGTGTGTGAATGTAATCATGCACAATCTCTGTAACGCGCCTTGGATAAAGGCACTATTATAAATGCACCATTTACCATTTATGACGCATCTCCCCATATAGGCCACGCTCATTTGTCAGGATAGATTATTTGGAATTTTCTTCAAAACATACTTTTTGCTCTTCCACCTATACATATTTTATACGAATCTCACAAAAGTCGGTAGGCTACACATTATCTCTGGACCTAATGCGATAGTCCATATCGTTCGGCTGTAATTGGCTTCCAAAGTTAGTCATCGCTTCAAAATTTTAATCACATGTCGAGGGTGGTTGAATCAACATTTTCATCCATAGCAATGCAAAAAATAATATTATTATTTTATTCGAACGGGTAAGGACCATGCTTCTCAACCAGCGGCCCGTGGGCCGCATGTAGCCCCTGAAACAAGCATGGACCGGTATTTCTGAAAATCCAGATGGCTACTACTGTAGGCTATGTGACAGCCGGTCCTCAGTGCAGTTTATAGGAAGTTGACTGTCCAAGTTGACTTGGACTTCTGTACTTCATTAAAAAATGAATTTGACCTACTTAGGTATAATATAAAAATGTTAGTCCGTTTAAATTGCTTCAATGAACTTGAATCAGGAGCTAACATGTAACATGATGTTGTCTATTTCCATGTTGTCTATTTCCATAGACAACATCTTGGTGACTTTGGTTCCAACAGTCAAGAACCTCTGTGTTGTCCTGGACGCTGAGCTCTCATTAAAATCACACATTACAGTGGCCACATAATCCTGTAGGTTGACACTCTATAACAGTCAAAGGATTAGACCCTTCCTAACCCAGGAGTCACCCCAGCTACTTAGCCACACACCAGTCATTTCAAAACTTGACTATTGTAACTCTGTCCTTGCTGGCTTACCGGCATGTGCACTTAAGCCCCTCCAGTTGATCCAGCCAAAAGTCTCACATGTCTCCCCCCTTCTTCGCTCCCTCTATTGTCTCCTGGTTACTGGTTACTGCAGAGTACAAAACACTGATGCTGGCCTAAAAGTGACCAAAGGCATGGCACCCCCATATCTTCAAAATCTGATCCAACCATACCAAAACTACGGAATGAACTTCCCATTGCAATCAATACTAGCCTCCAGTCCTGCAGTCTGCAGTTCTAAGGCCAGCACCGGAGGTAGCTGTGAGACTCATGAACTCTAGACCTTGAACTGTGACCTTTGCACTAGTGACTTGTGTGATTACACATGAACTCTGCATTATGAACTTGAGCTGTGACACATGAACTGTTTCTTCTTAATGCTGTTTTAGTGCTGCTGCTTTTTATGGGCACGTACAATATTAGTGCACTTTAGGTTTTATGTCTATGAAGTGCTATAGTATTGTATTTTATCTCTTTGCCTGACTAGGACCTGAGTAAACACATTTCGTTCTGTACTTGGAATGACAATAAAACTCCTTGAACCTTGACTCACTCTCTTCAGACTCCATCTTAGCTTGCAGCACTTGCTGTAGCACTAGTCTCTACGACCTTACAGGCATGTGCAAAGGCTAAACTTACAGTATGTAAAATAGATAGCACTAGAGCGGTGCCCATTGGGCACTGGTCTACTTGGAACAATGCAAGTTGGAAATGCATGCCCCACCCAGTTATTATGTCTGTGTCCCTTTTATGACCATATGGAGTTATTTGTCAGGCATGCCTAAATATGGAGTATATGCAAATGTCAGAACATTATTGTGATGTCAGAACAGGCCAGCTCCATATATGGAGATGTCCAGAGACTGGGCAGGGTCACCTGTCCAGAGCCCGGGCAGAGGCTTTTGTGCTGGTTCTGGACAACCGGGCACTGCACTCCCTGTGGTGGTGTGGAACACGTCACGTGTGTCAAATTTGAAGTCGGTGGGGCGAACACAACGACTTCGAACACACGTATACACAGAGACGTGGTGCATATATATTGGGATATTATGTAGACAGACATAGCATAATAAGGGCCACACACTGGACCTTGTTCTGTCTCACCATCTCTGTTTTTTTTTTAATTCCTTGCATCTCGGACCACTTATCCATTTCATTTATCGACCTCCATCCCCTGCCCTGTGGTTAATGCCCTTCCCCCAGCACGCCGCGCTAGCACTATCAATCCCTCGATAGCACCTCAGTTCTCCCTCATCTTCAATCTCTTGTTTCTCATCACACTGGATTGCACCTGCCCTTTCAGTACTCATGCCCTTCTTGCCATTTTTAATTCCACCTGTACTGACATTCTGGACTCGGTTGCTCCTTTTGGGCACAAAAGACGCACTAAAGCACTTTACGAGCCATGGCTAAATGACTCAACCCTCGCCCTCAGACGCCTCGATTACAGGCATGCCGAGCGTAAATGGCACAAAGACAAGCTCCACATTTCACTGCACATTTTACATGGCTGTCTCTCTGACTACCAAAGAGCAGTGAAAGCAGCTAAATCTTCCTACTTCTCCAATCTCGTCACCATTAACAGCCATAAACCTCAGGTTCTCTTTAATATTTTCAACTCCCTCACTAAACCCTGCGATGCCCCTCCAATTGTGCCATAATTTGCCTCCGTACCAATTTGGCTAGTTTTTTATAGCCACAATTTCAGACGTCAGGGTAGCCCATTCACGAACGGCTCTAGACCCTGACACTCCCCCCTAGCTGTCTTGCCACTTTCTCCCAGTTCGTCCCAATAACAATCTGCTCTAACGGACATAGTTACACACTTACGCTCATCAAATTGTCTGTCTGACTGCATTACCCCCAGGCTTCTCAAAGAGGTTTTTGGTGTGGTCGGACCCAGTCTCCTCCTCCTGATAAACTCTTCCATCACATCCGGTTCTGTTCTGTCCCTTGCTCTTTGAAACATGCAACATTTTTGTTGGAGAACGTTTTTTATTCCCAACTGTCTCAAGGCCTGCACGAGAAGTTTCAGTCTGGCTTCAAACCTGGCCACAGCACAGAGACAGCTCTTACTTTAACTTTAACAGCCGACACCAATCTTTCCGTGGCTTCTGATACAGTCGACCACAACATTTTATTATCTCACCTAGAAGACCATGTTGGCATTTCAGGCACTGCCCTTACATGGCTTCATTCCTACCTTTCAAAGAGTCCACTTCACCCTCTCCTGTGGAGTGCACCAAGGCTCCAAACTGGGGAATTTGTGTTTCTCCTTGACTTTCTGACCACCGTCCCACCACATCCTCCAGGTCCCTAGGTGTGTTAAATTCTAATATCCATCCCTTCGTTAAGTGTTATTTTTTATAAAGATTTCAAATTTAATAAACAAATCACCTCTGTCGTCAAAACTAACTAGCTTCTTCCAATTAAGAATCATTACTAAGGTCAAATCCTACCTCCCCCTAAACAGCTGGACATGGTCATTCACGCTTTTACTTCCTAACGAATCGATTACTGCAACTCACTGTACATTGGCATGGGCCAGGCGTCACTCAGGCATTTGCAGCTAGTGCAGAATGCAGCTGCCCGTCTTCTCACTGGCACAACAAAACAGGACCGCAATCACCACTTCACCCAAGTTCTGGCCTCTCTCCATTTGCGCCATGTTAAGTTTAGAATTTATATTTGTTTTTAAAACACGTCACAGGCCTCTCACCCTCCTATCTTCTCTCTGATGTAATTGAGCCCTATGTCCCACCCAGAGCTTTAAAGGACAACTTTAATTTTTTTTCAACCAAGGTTCATGTTTTAGGTTTTTATTAGAGAAAGTAAAAGGTGAGTGTTATTTATTGTTTTTTTTTTCATTCGCTGCTTTCTTTCGTTTTAGGGATTTTAGCTGTTTTTGACAGGGGGGCGGGGGCATTCGAACATGGGGCTAAATATGTATTGTATTACAAATCTTTATAGCGATTTAGATTTTTATTATTTACTATAGTCCTAATAAACCCCAGAACATTACATGTGGCCACAAATTTTTTAACAGCTGATTCGGTCTGGCTTATTAGCCAGGCTAACACAGTGTGGCTTCCCCCAGTAGGCTACCTTCACATTCAGTAGATCTTGTGATCTTTTGTGGCCAGATGTAATTTCCTGAGGTTTATTAGGACTATAGTAAATAATAAAATAAATAAATCACCATAATATTTTATAGCAAGAGGAGCAGGGGTGACCGTGCTTTCGCGACCGCCGGCCTCAACATGTTGCCCCTCCCCATTACGTCTGTAATCGATTGGAGCTTTTAATTGCTCCTGACCTCTCTGTCTTCTGATATTATGTTCCCTGCTAATGTATGCTCTTGTTTTATATTTGATTGTCTCGTTCATGTTTGTTTCCCCGGCGGGACGTAGCGTGTGGAAGGAACACGTTATTCCGACCAGTTCCTTTCCCCTCCATCAGGCACCCTGGCTGGCCAGGGGGAGGTAGTTTAGAGACCAGGATTACTGCATGTCCTTTGTGAGGGTACCTACCCTAGGGGACACGGGGAGAACATGCAAACTCCATACAGAAAGGTTGCACGCCTCGGGTATGGGCACTGATGACGTGGAGGAGAGAACACGCCCCCAGCACCCCCAGCGGGAATCGAACCCAGGACCTAGCTGTCAGGCGACAGCACTACCAACTGTGCCACACCGTGCCCCATGTCATGTGTTGTTCTTGCTTACTGTAAGTCACTCTGGATTAAGAATGTCTGCTAAATGCCTAAATTGTAATTGTATTTGAATCGTGATTTATATATATAGTTTTTTTCTTCTTCTTTGTTTTCCCAGTATCTGTTCAGATCACAGGTATGCCTGTCGCGGCCAC
This sequence comes from Benthosema glaciale, assembly GCA_900323375.1. Lineage (NCBI taxonomy): Eukaryota > Metazoa > Chordata > Actinopteri > Myctophiformes > Myctophidae > Benthosema > Benthosema glaciale. The sequence goes on along the minus strand of OOFJ01008868.1, from coordinate 12,852 downwards.
TGTGATTAATTGTCAGCCACAATCAGAGGCTTTTGTTTTGCCCTCATACAGTAATGCCACGGCTATGAGCTGTGAGACACATTGTTAATACAACAAGGCGTGTGACACAAACTGCTTCTTTGAGAGCTATTTGGGGCACCTGAGTCTACTGACTGAGGGAAGCCAACAAAGAATAACTGAGTGTGTATACTTGTGAGGTTAAATATATTACAATTTGCCTACAAAAAGCCTCCCTGAAAGACATTGCTAGTCACAGACACTCTTTTTTTATACACGTCTTGTTAATTTGTATGCTCATGCTAATTTATGTGTGCACAGTTCCGTAAATAAGATTGTCCCAAAGGGAAAGACAAGGAGAATTAATCAGTTTTCTTTTAGTCTATTGTCACCGCCATTGAAAATGGACCTGGTCATTGTCACTGTCATTGAAAAGCATTGTATTTACTGGGGAAACTTACTGGTGGTGTTGTATCTGACACCGTAAAACATCTCGGGACAGGGTCGTGACACCATCAGCCCAGCACTGCTCCTGGGCCAGCAGGTGCCGATGCCATCAATGGAGGTGTCACAGTAGATGCCTGTACCTAAGGAGTAAAATACAGAAATGTCATACTGTACATGCTGTATGTGACATATAGCTTGTGATTGTGACTTAAGAAAAAAAACAGGACATACAGCTCTGGTGACTTTTTTTTTATTGCTTTTAGCAATGGTTTTAGAAATTCTATTAGCTCACAACATGTCGCATGGAAGCTTGTACAACTGCTATTGTTGCTTTTTGTGTGTGTAAAAACAAATTAATAATAAGGGTCAGATCAGCATATGGAATGAATTCTGTACTGGCCATATACGTATGGAGTATGTCTTGAGTGTGCAGGGTTTGATCATGTGTGTGCAGAGGTCAGATCAACATTATGGAATATCAGAACAGGTCAGCTCTGTAAATGGAGATCTAAGGGTTTGAGGTTGGAGGTCAGTATCTGACACCGTAAAACATCTCGGGACAGGGTTGTGACACCATCAGCCCAGCACTGCTCCTGGGCCAGCAGGTGCAGATGCCGAACAAAGGAGGTGTCACAGTAGATGCCTGTACCTAAGGAGTAAGAGACAGGAATGTCTCTTACTCCTTAGATGTAGAGTTGCTGGCCAGTAGAGTTGACATCATCAGGGATCTCCATCCCTGATGATGTCAGGAGTCATGACAATATACTGTATGGTCATGCCTGGGGTGACCAACCAACCAAACAACTGGCCGACGGGAAATGCACAATTTCATAGTAAATGCGACCAGTTATATTGCAATAATAATGCATGGTCATGAAATCCCAAGTCACACTTGTCTCATGGTATATCAGTGCACTTCAGCACACTGTTTGTGATCAACTGGAGCAAAGGACAAACATCAGACTTGAACATGCATACTTGACATAGCTTGTGATTTAAAAAAAAAGAAACACACGGCTCTGGTGACATTTTGGTAATGGTTTTACAATCCTGCTGATGAATTTCACTGCTGAATCTATGCATACTGCTACTGATTAGTGCCGCGCTGTGCTGATTTCCGTCTCTGGTGGCACCAAGCCAAGTCTATTTCTAGCCATGGTCTTATCTTTGATGTTACTCTACTACATGATCTGTGACGAGATCAAACTTGCCTTCCCGTGTAACAACCACTTCCACAACAATACATTCTCTGAGTGGTAACAGTAGTGGAGGTGGAAGCCCGGGAATCAATTTCACACATGTTAGAAATGCAAGGCCAGGCACGTCCAACTCACCGCTCCACCAACCTGTGACATTGCTGGAGGTGTGGTTCCAGGAGGGCGATGTATACACTGCAACCCAGAGGGAGGAATGTCATTAATGAGCCCCACAACCCAATCCCACAACACTCGCTCTCAATTTAGATTGTTTAGAGGAGGGCAGCCCCGAATGAATATCTCATTAGATCCGAGTTAACATGTGCAGAGGGTGAACATGAAAGGGCAGCGGTAAACACTGGTGACAGACCTATCCCCAAGTACAAACACGACCATAAGCAAGGAACATGAACCAGGACATGCCTTGAGGGGCTATGCTATTAATGATATAATGTCTCATACAGTTTACGATGAAAAGGCCTTGAAAGGAGGAGGAGCTTGCGGGCATAATTTGTGGCAGTGTTGTTGTTGTGTAATAATAATAACATTTGTGTTGCTCATGCTTTTTCACTGTCTTTGCTTTCATATGTTGAATGTGCGGTATACAAGTAAAATTTTAATTAAACAACATGTTACTGCATTGCCCAGATAGTAATAGTACAACTGCTAATGAGCTGTGCTACCCATTTGTGAGTGTGTAGGGTAGAATGCGTTTGCATGTGTGCATATAACTTCAATCACTGTATTAGGCTAGTAAACTTGTGAGGTTTTCACCAGGGGTGTAATGGTGAGGCGTGATGTGCGCGCCTATGGGCGCATGCACACAGAACACACACAGAACAGCTCCAACCAACATTGGGAAAAATGCATATTATTTTTACCTTAATGTGTGAGTCATTTTACTTAGGTTTACGAGTGCATGAATAGTAGGAAACACGTTGTCAAACGAACTGGGCCTCCACTGTCACTGGCTGCTGTTGTAGTTCTAGGAGACACTGCAGTAGCAAAACTAAACGGTTTGAATAAAAGTGAGTAAAAGTGTGTAGGCTATCTTTCCGCCTTTCTGGTGAAGCGACCAGTACACCCCTGGTCTTTATGAAAATGCTGTTATTAAAAAATACCTCCTTAAAAGGCTTTTTGTGATCTATAAAATGCTCTGGGTTAGGGACAGGATTATAGATGTAGCAATTTTCGGTGTGTTTATGCATAATGCATCTTACTTTAAACCCATGGCACAAGAAAACCATGACAAATGGAGTAAAACCAACACTCGAAAAGTCTATTTTTGAATTGTGATTAAATATCTGCTATATCTATAATATACTCTCTGTACACTGGAAACCGGGATGAGTGTGCGTGTGTGCGTGCGTGCGTGCGTTAGTGCGTGCGTGCGTTAGTGTGTGTGTGTTTGTGTGCGTGTGTTTGAGTGCATACATTTGTGGCTTGTTCTGTTGAAAACAAAAAACTGTTTTATGGCAAGCCTTTTTGCTAATTTATACTTGACTTCATTGAACACAACACTTACATGAGACATTCGATGACAGCATAAGCAGGGCTTCACATGTCAGCTCTGCTGTAGACCTCGGCAGCAGAAGGCTGACGATGGCAGACACCTGAAAAGAGAGGAAGTGAAGAAAGTGCATGCCACAGTGACTCAGAGTTCATTAAAGCTCTTCCACTACCAATTTACATAAGTCTTTGGTGCTTAGAATCTCTTGTGTCACTCATTTTGAGACAATGTAGGTGCCTCCTCATGGGAGGAATGATATGCTCTACCGAGCTAAACTGAAAGCCTTTTAGTAGCCTTGGGCAAATTACATACACTGTATGTACCAGTGTCTCTCTTGCCTAATACAGCGCTACTGATCTGAAAAGCTTTGTAGTCTGCAATGCATTTCCCCCTCACATGATTAGCACATTGACGAATACATACACTATATATGTAAAAGAAATTAATTTAAATTCAAATCAAATGCATAATATTTTCATGCTTTGTCGCTGTTAGTCTGGGGTTATTAAAAAAAAAAGTCCGGCAGCCAGGCTATATTGTAAGTGCCTGTGACACTTGGGGGTTTAACTTTCTACAAATACAAATTTATTTTCTTTTGAAGTTAATTTGTTTGTCTATTCTGGATCGACTTTAATTGAAGTTTGTTATTTTCTTTGCTTATTTTGCTTTGTCTTATTTCGATAGTTTGCAGTACCTTATTTTGAAGTCTACGCTTCCGCCAACGGAAAGTACATAGCTAAAGCATGCTTACTTCACGCATATTCCAAACACAGAGTGACACGGACAGAAGCGGCGTGTTTGAGTGTAGCAGTCAGCGCGACATGGTATGTTTGGTTGCAAACGTTCTTACTTCTCACACAATCAAATCGTTATTAAGACATTTGTAGCCTCGGTGAACTGAGTTGTATATATTACTGTCACAGATGCAGACAGATAGTTGAACCCAGGTGCAGAGTAACAACAAACAAGAGTATAGCAGTTAAAGTATTTAATGAAGTTTTATAGGAGCTGGTTGATTGTAGGAGTGTTCACAGAGTGGGCTGATGAGGGAGTTGAAGACAGGTGTGAGAATGAGTGTGCTGGAAAGAATATGGGAGTGGCCAGAATAGAATCACAGATTACGTACGGGCACACTTGTGCAACCATGTACGGACGACGGACGCAGTGCGTCTCTCGTCCGCACATGGTCGTGTATATGTACTCAC
>OOFJ01008838.1:1531-11907 GCA_900323375.1 Benthosema glaciale | reverse complement strand
CATGGAAAGACAGGTACTTGGGTTTAACATGCACAGCCACCCTGGTTCTCTGGAGGCAACTCGTGTAGGCTTTGGCCCTTGTGGTTGGACATGAGGTTGTTTCCATCTCCATCCATGGTCTCGTTCATCTTCTCACAGATGACGTCTACTAGGCGCTCAAACACCTGCTTCACGTTGATGTTGTCCTTGGCACTGGCCTCAAAGAACTGAAAACCTGGGGGTGATTGTAGAAAGAGCAATAGAGAATGATAAAAATGGACTGTATTGTAACCTTGTACATGGTCAATGTACAAGGATAATATGGATGTGAGATGAATCAGATGATTCACTGAAAAAACCTTCCGTGAAAATGGCCCTTCATATCACTGAACTGGGACACCTGATATGCCTTTAATGTTAAGCAATAATGTTGAAAGAAAAATATCGATATCCAAAAGGTATATTGGAAACGAATGTAAAATATGCACTGTACCTAAACCAATCACTGCATGTTATTGTAAGAAGACTAAGCAGTGCACTTGACATCCTACATGTATCAAGTAGATTACAATTGTAGTGCGTTTCACAGTGACGCGTCCTTCCTCACCTAGCTCTTCTGCCAGCCTCTGGCTGTCCTCCGTTGGCACAAGTCTGTCATCCTCCATGTCACACTTGTTGCCCACCAGGATCACCTGAGCATTGTCCCAAGAGTACGTCTTAATCTGTGTCGCCCTACAGTATGAAGAAAGAAAGTGTCTCAGTCAAGAGGGAACAGTCTGAAGAGTCCAATATGGGGGGGAACATGGAAATATCTTACACAAATATGTATACAAGCTCACCAGTCACCACGTGTTGCAAACGTGTCATGTTGTGAGCTTGTAGATCAGCCATTTCTGCCGAAATGTTCCCGCCAGAACAGTGTCTTGGGGGTTCAAGTGGTAAAACAACCATTTTATTTGACTGTTCATGCTGTCCACCTACCAGTCTTGGACTGCACTGAAGGAGTCCTGGTTGGTGATGTCATACATGAGCAGGAAGCCCATAGCTCCCCTGTAGTAGGCTGTGGTGATGGTACGGTACCGCTCCTGCCCTGCCGTGTCCTGTAAGCGCGCGCACACACACGCACACACGCACAGAGTTGTGTAAGTTAAAGTTGCTGTAAGCTCTATATTTCCATAATAACATAGTGTTTGCTATAAGCTCTGTATGTTTCCATAACAACATAGTGTTTGTCAATAACAGCGGTCTCCTCATCTCTTCAGCTCTTTAGTAAGGAGAAAAGAAAATAATTTTTCATGTCACAATACCAATTTCAGGAGGTAGAACTCATACAGAACACAGGATAAAAAAGTGAATTTGGAAGTGGCGAAGCTAATAAATGAACACAAAACACTGCTATTCTGTATGGTGGCTGTTAACATGTTATTTCTATTTTGATCCACAGGAGGGCGACAGTCACCACACTATGGCCCGAGTTTGAACTTTCATGAACCACAGATTAAATACATATATTCATAGCTCAACACTGACAGGCGCCCTGGCCAAACTGCTAGTCACTACTAAGTGCAGTGACAAAGATCACCGCCCCTGCCTGGCCAAGCCAGTTGCAGCGTTAAGATTTCAAACCCCTAGGTCAGCTCGGTGGTGGGCAGGAACTTTACCCTGTGCCACCCGAACTCCTCCTGTTTTAAAAGTTTAATAAGGTCCTGTTCCACCTTATCTACTGATAAGACTTCAATCATATGAACGTGGCCTTTGTGTACATTGTACACACAAATAAAAAGATAATTTATGTATGTGTGGTACAGATGGTTGATGCACCATCTTTACAACAGATACAGTAGACAAACATGAGAGATGGGCGATCTGTAACAGTTGGCCAGAAGGCTCCAAAAATGAGTCCAGACATCCAGAAATGCACTTGTAGGTGTTTTTCTCTCCAAAGAGAACACAAACCCAAAGTATACAGTATAGTGCCGGCCAAGCCAAAAGTAATAACTTATTAAGACTTGAGCAAAATGAGAATTAAAAAATAAATACTTAGTCAAACTCAAACACTTTAAGGCAACAAAAAAAACTAAACAGCTAGGAAGGCACAAGCTGCCTCGTGACACAGTCAATGAACATGCAACAAACGAGATCAAATCCAAAGCAAAAACAGGATTGCAGTGTGACTCAAACAGAATTATGTGAATCAATCTCCTCATATCTAGTTTACTGTAATAAACACTACCAAATACTTTGGAAGGCGATTGTTGACATCAACATACATTAAGGAGGGGCCGCATGCGGCCTGCGGGCCACTGGTTGTGAATCACTGCTCTATAGCAATTATTTATTCAGATTGGCTGTAATGAGATGATTTATAATGATGAGCACAAATAAACAAATACCTGGAAGCTACTACACTGTGTGCGGACCTCTACTCCTTTTCTTGTACGTATCTCTTTTTTGGTTCAGCACCTGTACGTTTTTTTTTAGAGATGTGCATACTTTTCTTTTTGATATAGCTTCTGATGATAAGAGCACCCCTCACTTCAAGTGTGATTTTCTCATTTCCAAGTAACCTTTCACAGGTCAGTCAGAGTTAGCTAAAGGGTCGCTTTTGGTCCTCGATCGGGCCGTGTAATGCCCAGGTCTGCTCTATGGAGTCATGTATGTCATGTCTGTCTAATTTCCATATCAAAATGCCACCATCTCCAATATACGCAATTACAGCTTATACCTCGGTAATGTCTTGACCAAACAACAAGCTACCTATGACAAATTCACATTTAAATAGACAATATTGCCTGTAATTTCTTTACTGGAACAGAAAGGGTTATTGAAGCAGTCTTTCTTTCTATTCTGTGTTTGACTGTGGAGTTGTCATCTATGGAAAAGCTGCCCCTTCTGTTCTCAAGCCCTTGGATACAGTTTATCATTCTGCTCTGTGATTTCTATCTTGTGAACATTATAGGACTCATCACTGTATGCTATGATAGAGTGGCTAGCTAGGCCTTCCTTGGCCAGACAGGCAAAAGAAACACTGGTACCAGTTTATTTGTAAGGCAATTGATGGGACTTTAGTTCACCATTGTATATTAAATCTGTAACATATAAGATAGGACACGCTCCAGGGACTGGCTCACACTAAAAGGTCCCCAAAGTAAACACCAAACTGGGGAAAACGGCCTTTTGTTTTAACGTCCCAACTATTTGGAATGACCTGCAGCATTAAAGATCTGTTCTCCCATAACACACAGTCAATTCAAATATTTGTGTCTGCAACTGCTTTTAAACCGTGTTGTATCACACGATAGGGACACGTTTCTGTTTGTTTTGTTGTTTGTTGTAATCATTGATGTGAAATGTGAATATTGACGTGAAAATGAAATTGTACTACAATGTATCTTGACGACATTGAGGGCAACCTCAATGTCTTTCGAGAATAATTAAAGGTTTGAATGAATGACCTTCTGCTTGCATCAGTACCCAAACGAGGATAAATACACACAGAATGGGTCTTACAGGTATTACAGAGTCAATAAGGGCGGGGCTATATCTGTGCTGCCACAGAACCACAATGCCCCGTTAGAATATTACAGGAAATCTTAAGTGCATCTTGTGTTTGATGTCAGAGAGGACTGTTCAAAAATGGGAATAATGGATGCTAATGTGAACACAGTAACACAAACACACACAGGCACTTTTTTTCTTCTTTTTTTTTTACAGTCAACACACAAAGCAAACAGGCCCGGCAGGTGAGGGGTGAGAGTTGGCAGGGAAACTATCCAGGCCAAGCCCCTCGCTCATGGTTACTTGGTAACCTGGCTCGGCCCTCATTTGCATCCATGTGTGTGTGAGTGTGTTTCCTTTACTATTCTCGCCCTCGCAGTGAGGAGGGGGAAAGAGGGGAGGAGGGGGTTGTCCAGGTAACCAACCATTGAGGTTTATGAATGTTCCATAATAGCCAGGAGTGTTCCAGAGTGGTCAGCCCAAAAATAATCTCTCCATTCTGAGGGACAAGATTCAGAGCACTTTCACTTTGTAAAAGCCAAGCCACACCATCATCCAAGAGAGTGTACGAAGAGTGCTTCCTCCGGAAGTAAGCCAATTTATTCCCTCCAATCTAATACCGGTACTCTTCGACCGTCTACCTGCTGGGTTGCCTGTCAGCAGCCATTTCTGTTTCACACAAGTATGACATGTGCTTTCTCCTATACAGAAGACGTGATTAAATATTTGGCAGCGTAATGGAACTTCTAACCAAATAGACTGGTCTCCAGGGCAATGAGAGCCAGCTAAAGCTAGTAAACAAAGGTAGGTCCTGAAGGCATATTCATGATGACAGTGGGAGTTTAAACAGGGTCATTGACGTCACATGGACCGTAATATTTATGCATGCATCACTTGCTTTCATGTCAGCTGCCTACACAAAGCAGTGATACACACCGTTGTGAAAGATCCTGCCCTAGCACAAACCATGTGCGTGGGATCAGTGTGTGTCCATGATGTCTGTGTATTTGCCAACATTACAGAAACATGCTCCCGTGTCAACACCAACGGTGTGCTTTTGTAGGTTTAAGGGCGAAGCAGTGTGCTATCAGACCAAAGCACTGTTTCCCTGAACACACACAAAGGGAGGCTAGAAGCTGGGACCTGTCACCCATCAACAACATCCGTTTTCCTAAAGGCCAGGAGGAGAAATGTCCAGGAGACAGACAGGTGTTTTAACAGAAGTGAGAGGGCTTTGGGCTGACCGCCCTTGCCTTGGGCATTCAGTAATCAGTATAGTTGATCATTAACGCTATGCAGCTTGACATAAATAAATATACCTGTAAGGTAGGGCACATTAAGACATGTTTGCTGCTCCCACACCCTCTAAATAAACTGTTGCCATCATATCCTCAACACGTCCCCGCCAGACACTGATAGGGAACTTCCTATGGTTGCTGGACTTAGGAAATACCAGGGTCTTGTATCATCAAGCCATAGAACCAGCCTGTGGTGACGTCTATTCCATATACAGTACATCTAAGCATGGAGAGTACGCTCAGCATTTTGTCTCCAGATAAAAGCTCATAATAGCTTAATTATCATGGGCACATACAGTTCTGCAACCATCCTGTTTTGTGCTGCTTCATTATACACACTTCCTCAGCCTATAGCATGAAATGAAAGCTCAAAGTGATGCGTCATTAGCTTGAAGATAAATTGTCGCTGGCGAGCGACACCATCGTGTGATAGAGTAGTGTGTGTGTGTGTGTGTTTTGGTGTGGGTGGCTCAAGTAATACAGTATGATTATACATAATTAGAATTTGCCACGTCATTAAACCAAATGTACGTTACACTGAAAGTAGTATTGAACAAGGATATCCATTGCCTTAGGGATGTTTAACAACTTATGGCCTATACTTTGTTGTATACAACAAATAACAAAAGAAATGCTGATCTACAAGCTCACAATGTGTCAGGTGTTGAGCTTGTAAATCTGTTATTTTAGCATATTTAAACATGTTTTCAACAATTTAACATGCCCAAAATACAGACCCCAGTTTGAAAGTATTAACATTCATCCCAATCAACAATTCAATATCTATAAGAAACCATTATACAACGTCCCTAGAGCACTATGATCCCAGGCTGCCAATACACTGTAGTAAAATAAAAAGGCAAACTTTGGCAATGCATCTATTACACCAGTCAGCTTATGAGCTAAAGGAGGATTTATATGCGCAAGCTGAAATCCCCAGTGATGAAACTGAAAGAGTGACTCATTGCCGAATTAAATGGTAATTTGAAGTACTGAACATAGTGTGCACATGGTGGCCATCTCTCACTGAATTAACATTACAACCTAGAATCAATGCTCGATGAGCCCTAAAGAGAGAGAAGAAACAACAACAAAAGCAACGGCTTGGACTTGTCTGCATTGATTACAAGACCAGAGAGTAGAAACCTCCCTTCATTTGGTATGGCTAATCAATCTCCTTTATACATGAATGTGGACTCGGAGGAGATGGTAGATGAAGAGAGGGCTCCTTTGAAACCATGAGAAAGTCAGTTAAAGTGTTGCCATCTCATCAGCTTTCTCCCAAGTCTGATGCTAGGAGGAGCTTTCTTGGTCTTAGTCTACGTTGCATATCGATTTAGAAATTAAATGACTGGGACATTCTGACAAATCATTTTGCTAACATGAATACAGAGTACATACTATTTTTACAGCAACAATAACAATCAACAGATCTATCAGAACAATAACACATTTTCAGTCCAGATTTTCAAAAAAGGCAAAGAAGTTTAGGGATAAGGCACTGGCCAAAAATAGGCTATATTTCAGCCTGACAATGCATTGCGGGTTGGAGTCCTGACTCCTGAGCCCAATGGACTTTGCTGTGTGTCGGTCCCATCTCTCTCTCTCTTCATGTCTTTACTGTGTGCTATCATTAAAGGCACTAAAGCCAGATTGCAGATCAAGGTTACACAAATCCACAGGTTTGCCGTCTTAATATTCTTAATCAGGCCAAAGCCAGGGCCAGAGTATGTTTTCGCCCCTGTGTGTGTTGGCATACAACTTCCTGTACATACAGATCTGACAGAAGGAATTAACTATCACCATCCTTTATCATAGCCTTTCCCCGTTGACCTGTTGCCCATCATTGCACCACACTGACACAATGATGGAGGGATGGAGGAGCGTGCCTCTCCACTGAGCTCCCCGTTCTAGTTATTAAGTGAATTGATATCAGTAGTACATATTGGACTAATGTGTACTGTGTGTTGCACTTAATACTGATGAAGAGATTCAAGAGGGTTGATCAGGGTTGATCACCGCTCTGATAGCCGATACTTAGCTAACACCTGTTTAAATTACTAAACTCTTAAATTTCTATAAATGTCAGACTTTTCTATTAGCAACTTTATTGTTGTTACACATGTGTTACACTGACGCATTCTTATGCATGTGTGCGTGCACAAGTGTTGTTGGGCGGGTTCAGTGTCTTGCTCAAGGAAACAAAACCAGGAACCTTCGGAGTCCCAGACTGCCACTCAACCTCCACTGCTGTGCCTCCCGCCCCCAAACTTCCTGTTCGACTGCCATGATTTGTATGCGATGGAAGATCTTATCATGAGTCATGTGTTGATCTTCCATCCTACAAATTGTATCATCTCACTCACCCAAATCTGTAGCTTGATCCTCTTGTCATTGCGGAAGACCGTCTTGACCTTGAAGTCAATGCCCACAGTGCTGACAAAGGCTGAGGTGAAGGAGTCGTCTGCGTAGCGGAAAAGGAAAGACGTTTTCCCCACACTGCTGTTGCCAATTATCAGCAGCTTGAACATGTAATCGAAGTTCTGGTCGGCCGCGTCCTTCTGGGATGGCTGCTGCTGGAGCCGCGAGTCATTTGATGCCATCTATAAGGTAGAGAGCAATATAGGATTAAAGCCAACGTTGGCTGACTGCATCGCTTGCCGGAAATAACAGAAATTGCTTTTGTTTATGTCATTTAACTATTTTAAAGCAATACATTTGTTGACACCTACTTAATAACAGTCCAACACAGGCTTAATATTTGATGGATCAATTGTTTACACAATACAGTTCCATGTTGAATACATTGAATTGAAAGGTGTGGTCCAGGTCATCCCTTCCTTCCAGGAGGAAATTATACTAATTTCTGTGCATTACAGCGAAACAAGTGGAAGTTGTGGAACTTTGGCAGTAGGGTTCATTCCCTGGGGATGATGAATTCCATAACAATCCAGTCCAGTGATTCTCAACCAGTGGCTAGATGGACATTTTTACGGTCTTTCCTTCATTTTTAGACTAGTAGTAGCCCTGTAGTCGGAATTTGTAAACGTTTAAAAGAAAATACTGACATTTTTAGGCCCTTGGAATTTAGTTGAGTGGCCCCTGAGCCTCTTAAGTTGCGTAGCCCGGCCTGCTCTTTTCTTTTCTATGAACAAAGGTGTCTTGACATTTTTACTGTTATTTTCAGTATTCCAGAGTAGCCCTGATCCAGTCGGTAGTTTGAGATAATTTGATCTGGAACACGCACGCGCATGCGTACACGCACACGCACACACACTAGTGGTGGATATTGCTTGCAATCTTGCAATATCTCATAGATATGTTTCACGATACAGAGGCAACGATACGATATATATCGATATATTGATTTATCGATATATATCGATTATACGTTTATTCCAAAATAATGACCATGTTGCACAAATACAATAAAACACTCTCAGGCTCACAGAGATCTTTAAATTAAAATAAAAAGTCTAAACATCCTAACAAGGGGTCTGGGAAGAGAGTGCAACTTGCAAGGGGGCTTTTTATAGCGTTAAACAGAGGCACGTTTGTCAACACTGATCACCCAGATCATTCATGCCGTTTTTTGCCACATCGATACAGCAGCCTCGATTCGCCTATCGTCCGGGTGTTCGATCGATATACTGCGATATCGATGAATTGAATGCACCGCGCGCGCACACACACACGCACGCACGCACGCACACACACACACACACACACACTCATCCCAGCCACTAGCGAGCCTAAAGGCAAAACCTCAGTTTGAATTTATATTCTAACTGAAAGGGAAGCTTCACCAATGGCCACCTGCCTTGCCGCTTAATGAGAACCATTCTTGTAAGCCTCATCTCTCCCCGGGGCCAGTATACGATGACATGCTATTAGGCCTTTTATTATCAGTCATCTGAACAGTGGGAGGAGAGAAAACAACCAACAGCTTGGGTGTGGACCGTGGCGTGGAGCATCTCCTCAAATCTCCTCCCATTGTCCATCCTTCCTACAGCTGTGCGGGGAGGATGATTGATCAGATACAGTTGATCATTCAGAGTAGCAAAGGCCTCTCTCTTTCTCTGACGGAAAGTATCCAAGTACATTTAGGCCCACTGTGCTTCCAAAACTTTAAGAGGTATACTTTTACTGAGTATTTCAATACTTTTCTACTTCTACTCCACTATATGTATCCGACAGCTTTACAGGTTACTTAGCATATTGAGTCTAATGCCTGATGAAGGATTGAGAGACCAAAACATTGTACCTACAATAAACCATGTTTGTTTTGCTGTAAGAGAAGACGGTGTGAACACTTGCTGATCAAACATTGACTGTTGAGTGCTGACTCCTCCTTTGAAGCAAGTGTGCAATAAACCTTTTACAACACACTACGACTATTCGAAATTTGCTGTTCTACAAGATCACAACATGTTGCAACTTTGCAAAACGTGTGAATCGGGTCATTCTGCATATTTCAGTAATTTTATTTTTGGTACTTTTAAATATTTTGAAGCTAGTAGTTTTGTACTTTTACTGGACGTAACAGAGCATTTCTACATTGCAATATTGCTACTAAAGATCTGAGCAACCTCTTCCACCACTAGCTCTCTGATGCAGCTTGTCTCCGTGGAGACAGGCCTACTCAGCTGCTAACCAGACCCCATTAGTGGTCAGGCCAGAGTGGGCTCACTCAGCTTCTAACTGGGCAGATGGACATCTACACAGCTACCACACCCTCGAGGGCTATGGAGAAATGAGGCACTGTTGTTAAACTCTGTGTGCGTATTCATGTTTATTCTCACAGTAATTAATTAGCATGCATGCATGTGTGGGGACAATATAATGTATGATCTATAAGCTTAAAATGTGTCGTGTTGCAATGCAAGCTGCATCAGCTTAATTGTCTGTTAACATACAGTATTTAATGTAGAGCAAAAACAGAAATGACACTAGGGATTCCGCTCAACAACCGTTGGTTAACATATAGTATCCTGAATGCACAACTAATGGCCAGGTACATAAATAAAACATAAAATAACACTATATAGCCCAGGCCTGCCTTCGAAAAGAAATAAACAACATAAAGGGGCAAGGCACCAATCTTGATCTGGTGTTATCTTTTAAAAAGAAATCCTCTCTGTATGATCTCATATCACATGATATCCACAGGGATGGATATTCACATGTTTCAAACAATGGGCCCATCTATAGAGCAGTCAAAGCTCAAAGCCCCTCTCTCTCTCTCTCTGCACAACTTAAACCCAACATAACTCCAGTCACATGTCTATTGCATTCACAGAGCTGTTCAGGGACCCTCGGGCAAATTTAAAGGCCTATTAGTCTTATGTACACACGCATTTTCTCCAACAATCACTTTAGTTCTACTTTGAAACACTCATAACTTATGAGGTCTAAATACGTGTGGGGAAACTGCATTATGTCTAATGGACGTTAATCTCTATCACACACACACACACACACACACACACACACACACACACACACACACACACACACACACACACACACACTGTACAGTAACACCAGCACAGTGTGAAATGAATAATCCATTCAAAGTGAGGCTGCATGGAGTGGCAGTGG
>OOFJ01008825.1:1309-12031 GCA_900323375.1 Benthosema glaciale | reverse complement strand
TGTGGGATTAAAAAAAAAATATATATATATATATATAAAACAAAAAGGAATTAGGTTTCTGCCTGACATTGATTTAATCTTGGCTGTGCAATAATTGTTTTGGTCTCTCGTGGGAAAACGAGTTTGCATCCAGGGCAGGATATAAAAGTTACGGATTGCAGCATTCCACAAGACTGGAGTCGAGGATTTAATATTTTATTATTTTGAATACACTATAACACTATAAAATCACCTGTGCCACCCCTTACCCCAATGACATTCCTTCAATATTCTACAACCAGGAATGCAGGATTCAGAACATGGCTCGTGAATACTGCAAAATCTTTTCTGCTGAAGCCAGGGTGATTGAACACTTTGGTCCCACACTGGAGTGAGTATCATAGGCCTACATTTATTCCTGATAATAATAATAATAATAATAATATCTTCGTTTTATTTAGCACTTTTCCCAAAGCACCCAAAAGCTGCTAGCTTTTAGATAAAAGAAAAGCAACCAACTTTATTAAGAAACAAGTTCTCCTGATTTATACGTAGTGTCGCACACTGATAGTGATAACAGTCAATCTACAAGCTGAGCGTTGCTATTTTCTGTGTGCGACACACATGTTGTGCAAAAAAAAGTATAAATGAGGCGTAATAATAATTTGCTCACCTTCGTTGTTACACAGAGTGATTCCAGTCTATGTAATGTACCGGCCAGCAAATACTGTCCCCCATGGCACAGTAGAGACTGACCTTAACGGACTCTACACACAATACTGTGTGGTGGACACCACAGGCAGGCTGGTCATGAGGACAGGAGGCTCCGAGGCAGAACAGAAGTGCTGCACCCTGCAGCATTGGATCCACCAGTGGACCAACGGCAACCTGTTGTTTATTCGTCTGGAAGGTATGGTTTAAAAATGTTAACTGTCCAGAGTACTTGGGTTTGGACAATAGGGTACCAAGTTTATCAAATGAAATGGGATGTAAGTGATTTGTTGCTGTTGTTCAAATAAGTGGAAAAATCTTTATATAGTATGATTGATATAGACGTACCACCAGGTGTCTGCCAGCCTGTAGTTAGTGGGGATACCAATTGCATCCATTCAGGAGAGAGAAAAACAAACAAACAAACTTCAAAACTAATTTGAAGCGGATAAATGGGTGCTCTTTCCAGATTGTATGAAATTGATATAGCCCACTGATTAGCAATGATTACTATTAGAATATAGAGCTAACATTTTGTTTAACGTTACCAAAACAAACCTATAATTTAGCCTAGCTACTTTCAAGTACAGAATGTTTTAGACAGCTGTCTACACACACATAGACTACTTGCAGTGTTCATAAGGGATTGTGGCCAGGATCTGAAAATACTTTTTGTGTTATGTTTCCCACATTTTTCCGCATGTTTTTTTTTAAATAGCCAATGTATAATTGGGTAAACTGTTTTTTATTCTATATTAAGTCATGCTGTGGATCAGCCTCCTCAAGGTAGCCTGTTGTAATAAACCAGACTAATAATATCACACTGTCCGCCGGCAGGCACTTTTTTTTTTTCTCAAAGGAACTTTCAAGGCCAAAAATTATAATAATATGCAAGCCAAATGTTGATGGAAATGACTGAGAAGCTTAATGTGTGTGAGAAGCTTAATGTGTGAGAAGCTTAATGTGTGGGTGCAGGTCTTTGTAATGTAAATTAACAGATGTTTTCATCAGGAAAAAAAGAAAATGAACATTTCTGGATTATCTTGCAGGTGTCGACACCAGAATTACGAATGTTGCAATTTCAATCAAATCACCAGGGTGGGTAACTTTCTATTTTAATTTTTTTGTCAACTGTGAACACAACACAGAATATTGATAATGACACTACTACACAGTGTTCGATCTACATTTATATTGTACAAAACAACAACAGCTGTCTCATTTTAGGCCCGTAATATGCTGTCATTAGGAAGGCCACCCAACAACCTGTTTTTGTATCTTACCATTCTAATACTGTTCTACTTTCTCTTCATTTTACCCTGTGTTTTTAAACTTAAACTAAAGGAGAAGTTCACCCAAACGTTTTCTAATTTTCTAACATTTACACACGTGATGAAGCCTTGAATTCATGGAGATATTTTTTGTTTGGCACATGCCTGAGCCGATAATTTGACTAGGAGACAGATTATCAAATGATTGGTTTAGGAATGCGACAACAAAATAATCTCCATGGGGCGTGTAATTATTATTAATCGAAAATAAGTCAATCTATTTACAGGCTAATATGACAAATATAATCAACTGTGGGGGCTGTGGACAGTTGAGAAACCTGCCTATCAGTTTTCAACTTTCCAGGAAAAGAAAGGTTTCAGTGTTTTATTTTTATTTTCTTGCATTGATGATGTTATTTGTAGTCAGGTTTCTCAATGAGACTCAGAGAGTGTAGACAGAAATTGTGCCATTTTATAACGAGCATCAGTGAGGACAGAGGACCAGTTATATTATGTGTATAACATTGAACATGGGTGAAGTGGTCCTTTAAGTAATACTGTGTACCATTGCAGGTATCAATGTCTGCCCGTCGCTGCCAACCCCAGGGTCTTTGAGCAGTTCACCTCCCAGCATCAGTGCAACTACTATTGTGGTCTGCTGGGCCTACGCTCCCTGAAGGCCATGGAATCCTTGCAGACCCCGACCAGGGCCAAGGGAACCTCCAGGAGCCCGCTACTCCAACGCAAGCTGGCTGCCGGCTCCTCCAGCCCCCAGTCTGGCAGAAAAAATGCCGGCAGCCCCAGGCTGCCAAGGAAGTCGGAATCAGACCAAGAAAAGACTGCCGCTAAGCAATAACGCATGCTGAGTCACCTATGGATCTTGTGTTGACTACATACCTTAAAATTGTCCAACCTACGTCCAAACCTTTTTTTGTCTGGCTGATCCGAAGAACGAGGCCCATCCTAAGTTCTGAATAATGTAATTTTGTAGTTATTGCCTACCCTGTACAAAATAGGTTTGGCTGTTTGGTATGAACCAGGCTTAAGTGTCTAGTGTTGCCATCAAATGCCACAGATTTTCTCAGTAGATCGCTATACTGTATCTTGAAACGTTACAGATTTTCTCAGTCGATCACTATCCTGATGAAATGTCGCTGTTCTTGTTTGTTTTTCAAAGACGTGAATCCACAAACTGGATCCGTCATGTCTTGGCTGGCCGTGTGAAGCTGGGAGCAGGGAGCTAGTCTAACGCTGCTGACCCCTCCACAGAGCTGGCTATACCAGGACAGAAAAAAAGTAATATTAGAAGAAAATTTACTTAAGTTATTAACTTAAACTACCACCATTCCTCACGTCGTCACTTGTCACTAAATGTAGCTTGATGATTCCCTGACGCGTTGCTTGAAGTGACAGCCACTGTAGACGTCTCTTCACACTGCAGAAAGTTGAAAATGCTCTTATGGATAAGCACTTGAATCCTAGCGCCCCTCTTCTGGGGCCAAACATTCGGTGAACATAGAAGACACTAAATATAGCCTATATACAATACAAGTTCACAACGCGTCACATTGTGATACGTTAACTTGTAGAAGTTCACAACGTATCACAATGTGACGCGTTGTGAACTTATATTGTATATAGGCTATATTTAGTGTTGAGTGAATACTGGAGAGAGCTCAGTATACTGTAGATTGGAGCCCTGCAATGGCTCATGCCACCTGGGGATTAAGTTGTTAAAATGGCTCTGCAGAAATTTTACTTTTAAAATGACACATGAGTATCATTGTAGGGTTTCTATTTTGTCAATTTGTGCTGCAACTGTGCTCTATGTATATCAAGGGCAAAGATAACTGTTGATGAATGGGTGGAAACCTTGGATGTCCAAAACGGTAACTTTTCAAGAAATGGAAAAATGTTCCAATGGATCCTATGTAGTGTTTTTTGCTTGTTTGTTTGTGTTTTCCATTGGTTCAATGTTCATGAAACCCATACACACACTTAAGCACTTTCACTTCCAATATTTTCCCCAAATAGTGAAAATAGCAGATCTACAAGCTCATGTGTTGCATTTGGTTTGTACAATGGCTATTTTTGCTTCTTTTGAGCGACACTGTTGCATAACAGAGTAGGGCATTAATTATTTCATATTTTAAATACATTAAAAGATACTGTCATACCGAGGTCCTGGCGCCAGTTGCTCATCGCCTGGGTCGTGGACGTTTTTCTCTATGGAGAATAACATTAATTGTGTCATCTTAAAATCGTCTCTTATAATAAGCATTGTGGTCCAAGAATAAACAAACCGTGTCTGCAATATTGTCAGGGAGGTGGCTTTGTATAGTCAGTCACTCATATTTGATTTGATACATTCTGTTTTTGGCAAAAATCTAAAACGTATTTATTTTTTTGTTATTCTCACTGTCATTGATGCTTCATAATCCATATGAGTCTGAATGGGGGGACAAATGCGACCCAGGTAGGATGTGTATATCAGACCTCCGTGCTCTTGGTGCAGTACAGTATTTTTTTTTCTCTCTATATTGTTGATATATTGTGATAATATCATTGCTATAGAGTATTTGTTCAGTAACAGTCGTCTCCCCAGTCTCTCCAGCTCTTTAGGTCTGGAGGTTTAGGTCTGGAGGTATGAATACTGTACTGTACTGTACATGTACAGAACCCCGAGAGGGATTCCCGTCCAGAAGGATTAGAACACCAAAAGGGAGAGCTGGAGAGACAAGCAGGCCCCTGTTACTGAACATTCTACTGTAGCATTGACTAAAATATCGCTATAGGCCAGTCCAATATAGTGTGCATGGTGCACAAACTTTTCTTTTTATTTTTGTCTTTTGTAGTCCACTTGTAGTAGATAATATACAATAATAATGTGTTAGACCTTATACGGCCTTTGGCACATGAAGTCTATTATTGAGCTGAGAGATTGCATCAAGCCAAATGTAGCTCATCCATAAGACACTGTTGTACAGTGGTTAAATGGTGATGTGCTTTCATACTGCCACGATTTATGTATTGCGTTAATAGGAACTGAAAGTTGGATGCAAATAAAATATTAATTTGTGGCTTATTTGTCCATCGATTCCGATGAACCAACATTTCTGAGTGTCTCAATACTTTTTCAATGTTGTTCTAGATGCCGATTGATATATGGAGTGGGTACAGGCTATAAATCCCCATCCAACTGTAACTCTGAGGGTCTGCAAAAGGAACCAAAATCCATTTGGTTCAATTTGCGCAAAAAAAAAAAAACACTCACTTTTTTACTGTGTGACCACAGGCATTATGCCTGGGCTGTCTGGCTTGCATTAATTTCCATCTAAGTTCTTTGTCTGCAAAGGTAAATAACTCATGTTATCTCTGTGACCTCTGTAACCTGAGAGGGCTCAGTCATGCTGCAGCCTGTCATCACATTTATGTGACATACTGCACCACAGCGGCTAGGAATAGGACAGCTATATCTGACTCCACGGCTGATAACTCACATTCTTAATGTTCTAACTACTACAGGCATGCAACATTTGTTGTTGAGCTTTTTTTATTTTCTGAAAAGGTGCTGAAAGTTATTTTTGTTTTGTTTTGTTTTAACAATGTTTTGTGTTTTAATATATTCTTGCTATGAGTGTTTGTTCAGTAACATTTTCTTTCTCCAGTTCTTTACATTTTCAGGTAGTTTGCCAATTTCATCCAATGCAGGAGATAATCAGAATATACAGTAGTTCCATTAGTCTCTTTTTTGCACTTCCCATTGCATTTGTCTCCACCAGGTCAAAGGCATAGGGAGAGAGTATGTTTGCAGTCATAGAACATTGGAGTCACTCAGTGGCATATAGAACTAATGTTCTACGCCAATCAGACACAATGAAACACATGTGTTGGTCCCCAACATGGCAGGTGTAGGAAACTCATGCATATTATGTTGACTAAAGAGCTGTAGAGACGGGGGGGACACCTGTTACTGAACAAATCTATAGCAGTAATTACTGTCAGACCACTGAACACTTATCAACAACGGGCACCGGTCTAGTTTACTTGGATAAAAAATAGACATTGCTCAAATAAGGTTCTGCAAAAGGAATCCAGATATTTTGGCCAGTGTTTTATTTTATTTAGTTTGTTTAATATGTATGTTTGAATGTGAAGCTGAAAAATGCATTTGTGATGATTGAAGATTGCAGTTTCAACCAGTGTTGTGTGGGGAAGCTTTCTAAAGGCTCTACCTGTAAAACAAATAAAAGCATATTATATAGTAAAATGTAAAGTGTTTTTTTTCTTTTTTTTACTACATTTAAGTTGTTGCTCTAAAAGTATTGATATAATCACAGTTACTGTATAACTACTGAATTTGATATAGGTATTGATTAGTTTCACCATCTAATTAATGAGATATCCACCAAACCTTCAATATCTTGCATCCTAACATCTAATAGACATCATCACTGCTCTTACAATAATGACGCTGCAATTCAATTTCAGGATACAAAACAAACACATACCAGGTCTCACTTTTCAAACCACAGTGTGACTGTCCTTGTTAAATAAAGGTTACATACTATGTATTATTTATTGTGTATGTAGGCTATGTAGGCCTCTCTCCAGGGACAAGCCTGGTGAAATGCATCTGTCAAGAGAAGGTAAACCCTTCAGAACAAATCCAGTATGTCCACTAGATGTCACTGTCATACAAAGTCACATGGCAAACACTCACTGCCAATTTGCCACTGCTGCCACTTCAGACTCAGAAACATGTGACTGGCACAGTGGTGGAAGGGAATACCACAATATAGAAATATTTGATGCATTAAAACTTTTGTTTGAATTAAAGTACAATGGTATTGACATAACAATGTACAATACTGTATAGTATCAAAGTTAACAAAGAAAGAAAGAAAGCACATATATTTTGATAATATAGTGGATCTAAATAGAAGATTTTAGCCTATTATTTGTATTATTATTAGTCTAAAAATGCAAAGTCACTTAGTCACAAAAAACAGCAAATAATTGTAGGCCTAGTGGAGTAAAAAGTACAATTATACTGAAAAATGGAAATAATTAAAGTAAAAGTACCTCAAAATTCCACTGAAGTACACTTCAAAATTCCACTTAAGTCAACTTCATTATGTCCATGATGAGGTTCTGTGTTTGTTTTTGTTTTGTTTTTTTTAATTGAGAAGAATATCCATCCATCCATCTTCAACCGCTTATCCGTAGTCGGGTCGCGGGGGCAACAGCTCCACCAGAGAGCTCCAGACTTCCCTGTCCAGAGCAACATCAGTGACTTCCTCCTGGAGGATCCCGAGACGGTCCAAGGCCAGTGAGTCGATGTACCGGTATTGGTAATCCCTCCATCTGCACCTTGGTCTTCCCCGGGGTCTCCTTCCAGTGGGACGTGCATTGAGGACCTCCCTAGTGAGACGCTCGAGAGGCATCCTAACCAGATGCCCGAACCACCTAAGCTGGCTCCTTTCCAGGCAAAGAAGCAGTGGCTCTACTCTGAAGGCTCATTCATAGTTTGCTTTTTAATGACCACCGCGACCACTGAAAACTACAACATGACGTCACATCACCTCCACCACCGCACCGCTGTTTCCAGCCATGCGCTCTGTTTTTACTCACCATTGTTTCAGTGGTCGCGGTGGTCATTAAAAAGCAAACACTGAATAAGCCTTGAGTCTCTCCCGTGCAACTGAACTTCTCACCCTATCTCTAATGATACAGACAATTCAGGTACATTGTACAGCACAAGCAACAAAAACAAGAAGAATATACAGATAAACAATACAATACGATATCAAGATCAAGGTTCCAGGAAAGACCATTCATCTGTAGCAGGTTTCCTTTTTTTTTTTTAAATAGGGCTAAGGATCGGAGGTGCATTTTAAATTCCAAAATGCAGTGGGTAAAGTTGGTAACATTTTAATATTTTGGTGATGAGGTTCTGTTTGATTCCTGTGTCTCATGGCTGACGATGTAAGCAGTGACCGCATCATCACATGCAGGTGTGATGGACAGCGTTGCTTATCACAAAAGCATACAGTACTGTGACGTCACTGGTACTGCCTGTGACACCACGTCCACACAGTGGCTCACAAGCTGTCACCTATGTCACACAAGACACAGTGGCACACAAGCTGTCGTCACCACACGCCATGTTTGACTATAATTAGGCAGTGGTGGAGGAAGTACTGAGATTTTTCACTTAACCACTTAAACCCCATATCGTTGAGTGGAATCTCTCAGGGCTCTATGCTAGTGTATTTTCTGTTTTCTGTTATTGTGGGAAAATAATTTGCAGAAAATAGCAGATCGGCGCAAAGTGCTGCAATTGATTGATTGAATACTTTATTGGCAGAAATGTAATTAGTACAGCGTACAGACAGACACGAATGAAATCAGTACAGGGTACAGTCAAACACACAGCCAAAGGGAACACCGAAAAAAGTCCTTGCTGTCTTGTTTCCATGTAGGTCCTGGGTATTCAGTTCATAATCATGACATGAAAAATAACAACATTTGTTCAAATCATCATAAAAGGTAAACAAAATAACAAAAATGTACAGGTTGGGGAACATAAAGGGGTTATAGGGAGGTGGGGGAAGTCACTGGACTAGAGAGGGGGGGGGGTAATCATTTCCTCTCCCTTTGGCAAGCTGAAAGGAGGATTTTCAGGCCTGTTTTAAATGCCAAGTTTTTGTTTTGAATGTGGGTGGTACCAGATCATTGTTCTCGCTTCCTTGTGTGTTGTGACTGTTGAGTCGCTAACCTTTTTGAGGTAGTTTGTCAAGTAGGCGGGTACAGATGGCATAGAGGGCAAGGCTGCATTTACAATTTTAAATGTCAGTCCCAGTTTTAATTGCTTAACTCTGTTTTCTACGCTGAGCCACCCTAGACTGTCAAAATGGGTTGCAAAAAGATGGGTCATGGGCCCCAGACCAAGGAGTAGTCGAATTAGTTTGTTTTGGGAGGTTTGGAGCTTGGTCTTTAGTGCCATAGAGATGTTTGAGAACCAAGATCTGCTATTGATTGTGGTGTGACACTCAACTGCCGATCTATGGATTTTACGAGTGCAGAAAATGATATTGTGGTCACTTTAGCTGCAATTGATGACTCCGCTTTTTGAGATTCTGGCCGGGTCAGACGTCAAAATTAGATCTATGATGGATTGAGACGCAGGTCTTGTGACCTCAGTTATCAGCTTGGTAAGGCTATGCAGGTTGCAGAATTTGTTGAGTGATTTGAAAATCGGCGTGACTTTCCGTAGAACACTGGTATTAAAATCCCCCAACAAGATCAGCTCTGAGCTTCCTGTTTAAGTAACACAATCCTCAATTAACTCATAAAATGCATTTTGGTCAGAGGGTCTGTAAACTGCACCAATTATTAGGGGTTTAGCTTTTGGATAAAGTATCTTTAACAAGACGGATTCAGTGGAGTTGTTATCTCAACTCTGACATTTTGGAGGAGCATTTAAGGCTATTCACATTAAGGTGTATAATGTGAAGTCCTCTTGTCGAAAAAATTGAGTCAAGATTTTCTGTTGAAGGCAAGACGTTAACTTGTGGGCGCTGCTTGTCGATCGCTTGTCACTGTGGTTGAAGTGAAGTAAAAGTAACCATGCCACAATGAAGTCCTGTATTCCAAATTAGTACTCATAGCCTACACATGTTAATTCAGAAAATATAACAAAACTATAAGCTTACAATGTGGCACATCACGTGGCATAGGGGTTTTGTATTCAGAATAAAAATGTGCAAAGTAGGCCTAACTTGAACGTGAGGCACAATTTTGTATTTAAGCACAGTACTTCAGAAAACGGTACGTATAGTTACATCTATAGTGCCACATATGAATACATCACATCAGTCAATATTGTCTCTGATACTATAGTGTAGTTACAAAACATGTTATTTATCAATTCTTCTTCTCTTTTTAGTCAGCTGTACAGTACCTCCACTTGGATCTGTGTACCTCTCTGCATGGTCATTCTATTTCCCATTCTGAAGCGCAAATCGATTTAATAATGACCTTTCTGTGATCCATCCGTTCATTCTATCTTGAATTGAAAACGTTTCAGAATGGGAGAATGAACGGAAATGTACACCAATCCCCTTCTACTTCTGTTATGAGAGAACCTACACATTATACTTCAACAGTGACATCACAGCCATTTATTTTAGATGTCTTTAATCATAATGAATGATATGTGTCAGAGCAGATGTTCCCTGTAATCGTGAATACGTTTAAAGATTAAAGGGAAGTCTCATTTCTGAGACGTGAACAGAGCTTTGTTTTGTTGTGAACCTTACAAAACTGATGTTAAGTGGTCATTTAAGTGGTCGTTTCAGAGCATATTTATTTTAATAATCAATAAAGTTATTGTGTTTACCTATATTGACTATAGGGATTGATTATTAATTTATAATGTGTATTAAATTATTGATGTGTTATAATCGATTCATTTGATAAAATTGATTTGATTTGTTAGACCCAGCCCCATTTCATTTGGCTGGGTGTTAAGATGTAAAAAAAAATATCCTCTCTCTCTACCTCACACACTCTGTCTCTCTGTCTCTCTGTGTGTCTCTCTCTCTCTCTCACACACACACACACACACACACACACACACACACACACACACACACACACACACACACACACACACACACGTGTGTGTGTGTGTTGCTGTGTCTTTTAATCGGTCATACCTTGCTTAAGGGCACCTTGACACCAGTCAGAACTTAAG
>OOFJ01008686.1:8956-19758 GCA_900323375.1 Benthosema glaciale | reverse complement strand
TTCCAATGGGAGTCACATGGTTTGAAGACTCAAAGGTGAGTCATGCGGGGGAGGAGGGCAGGAGAAGAATAGACATTATAAAATATAGACGCCTCACTGGCCGCTGTAGTCCATTGGAGCGACGTATGTGCATAGGGGGGCGGAAGTACGACGGCACGCTACGTCACGCTGTCACTCAAGTGATTACTGGCCAATCACGGCGCATCTTTTCCGGGAGTTATCAGATGCGCTGCAAGGAATCTCGGGAATGTTTTTGCCCTCTTGACCAAATATGGGAAGAGGGCACTGACGCACGCGGAAGCTTTGCAAGTGCCCTCCCCTGCCCTCTTATGATTCGCAAAGAATGTTGGGAAAATTTTGCCCCCCTACGAACATACGCGCTCCAGAGCCGGAGAGGGCGTCTACGTTTATGTCTGTGAGGAGAAGCACATGGCTCACCTTTGAGTCTTCAAACCATGTGACTCCCATTGGAAATGAATTGGGAGCTTGCAAAACAGAGAGGTGGAGGAGTGAATGAGGCCTTACTCTGACATAGGCTGCTCTGTCACACAACTGCAGTCTAACAACATCAACCCTAGCTAGCGTTGCTATTGTGGGCACATCATAACAGTCAAAATTGTGTTGAAAAGTGCAACATGTTCTGAGCCTATAGATTGGCCATTTGGAGCAGAGATTTGGTGAACAGAGAAAAAAGAAGACCCTTGCGTTAGGGTTTAAGACAGTGGTTAAGCCAATTAAACATTAAACACCTCAACACAACACAGCTCCCAGCAATGTAATACTGCAGTATCATAAAATGGGGGCTTTGTGATAGTTAAGCATTGGACAATGGTAATCATAAGCCTGTGGTGAATCTTCCATGTCTGAATGTGGCTTTGGCTTCGTCTAAACTGTGGACTATGCCTCATTGCTTCTACCAAGACACTGAAACCCCTCACACTACCGGTATGCTGTCTTTGGAGCATGGCTATGAAATACAGTCTTCAGCCATCAGTGATTATATACAAAAGGCCTTGCACTCTGAAAACACATACAGGGCAAAAGACGGTGCAGGTCAGCCGTGTAATGCAAGGAGACCCAGAGAAGTCAAAGTGTTGGAGAAAGGTTTCAATCCAGTTCAAACATGCTTTCTAACACAAGCTTATATAATGCATCCAGACATTGTTTTATTTCTCCTAGACACCCCCAACCCCATCCTGTTCCCCGCAAAAAAAGGAAACCTGAAAAATCCACTGAGTCCACTTGGCTTTGGCACACGTGAAAAGTGTCAGCAGCGATCAACGAGAGAACCCTTTGACAAGTCTACTCGTCGTAACCAGGAGCATATGCTCAAAGGTTAAAAATACAAGGGGCAGCAGTGTGCACAGTGCACGCACACACTCAAGACTGTTTGATCAAAAGCCCTTGTCCAACAGGACGCGGGCATTCTGTTCAGTGGTTCTACTATACACACCCCCCTCCTATCGTTTTCTCCATCACCAGACTCGCCCAGGTCTGCCTTACCGAACGCTGAGCAGTAATCAACCAGACTGAGCCCCTAGGGAACATCAGCTGTCTGCTCTGCCTTACCAACCTGTAAAAACTGACAAACTCAAGTGATTACTATTACTTGCATTGAGACGTGTTTGGCTTATTGTTGGGCTCTAGTCACATTATCTTACTGCATTAGAAGAACATTTAGCTGATTTGAAGACGCATATTTCATCAGTTGTTTGAGTATTCACATAACTCGTCATCATTTCATTTGTTTCAAGTACATGTATTACAACAAAACATTCTTGAAACCAGCAAAATAGTCAGCCACCGTAGACTATTTAACACAACTACAATATCTTTCAAGTCTGAACGCAAATTATAATATTATTAAGCTGGTCAATTTGTGCAGTGTTTCTTTTCTTTTTTAAAGGAAAAAAGTCTGTCTTCAAATCCCTTCTAATTCAAGAACAAGTCAGGCCTCCCAGAAAATAAGTCCAGATGGATCCGTCCTTGTCCTTCACTTTCCTTGTTTTCACAGAGGTCCTATCGTGCTTGTTTATTTTAACGCATACCAGGGGTTCGTGTTTTTAGGGTGGAGGAGAAATGAGAGGTCTGGCCGTCTCAGCCACGTGAGCTGGGGGACCCTAGGACCACTTCAGCCCCATTATATGAGCTGTGGCCACGGCTTTAAGTAACCCCAGGAGTCCAAAGTGTTATGCAAGGAGTCACGTAAAACTCACATGGGCGAATATGACCGAGAGAGACACTGTGCTATAACTGCTAACAGCAGTGGGCTTTCTCTACCAAAAAGGCTTGCCCTATACCTGTGTGTGCGACGCGTAGTTCAAACGCATGGCTGTGTTGTTTTTGAAATGTCAGTACTCTCTGGTGGACAAATATGCAGACAGTGTACATTCATACTGTACACACAATACACATACAAACCTGATACATACAAATACCGATGTGCACTCGTGTTTTGCGCGATTCATCTAATAACCTGATTTTAAAGCATAGACATGCAGTGTTACAGAAATCCACAATTGCCACATACACTGTATTATTTGGGACCATTACATAAAACAAAATTGTGTTTCACATTAATATTAGTCTTGGCTTGTGGCTATGAAATGAAGTCAAAAGCAACCACATCAGTCAAGACAAGACCCTGTATTCCGCGTGGAATCGATGCATGAATCACCCAAGGGAAATGCCTAAATTCCTCCACATGTGCCTCTGGAAGTGCCCTGATGTGTTTGGTATCCCCTGCAACTCATTCTGACAGTTGGAGCTCCTGTGAGGTTGAAAGCTGGTCTGGACGAACTCATCTGTGCCTACACAGTATAGCTAAACTTCACTCTCTCCTTCTGCTGCTACAGACTCTTTGAGACCATGATGGTTGAGTGGAAGGCCCTTCAAGCCTCACTGCGTTTCTAAAACATACTATATAATCCACAGGTTTTCAAAGTGAAGGCCATCATGGCCTGGTGCAGCCGGGGGGCATTATTGTAATTTTTTCCCCAAAAACATTTTAAAATATATCAGATCTACAAGCTCACAATCCACCATGATGCAAGCCATTTCACAAAAGGGAGGCTGCTATCGCAATTTGTGGGTGCTTGGTATGCAAAAGCAATGGGAAACCCCTGATATAATCAACTGTAAATGATGACCACAAAATAATATCTTAACACTGGAATGCAGCATTAGGTAAGGTGCACTGAACTTATTGAAGCCACCTGTAACTGCAGTTTTGTTTTTAGATTTGCTTATGTAGTACTAAAATATTTACAGACAAAAACAAGTGATGTCCTCTGCCCTTTTAAACAAAACAAAAAAGAAATTTATATTGTTGTTTGCATTCCTCACTGGAAAAGAGTGCGGTCAGCCAAATATTCGTTGCAAAACACATTTTGTATAAGAAATGTGTCTTGTTGAGATACTACAGTTCCTCTTCGCTCATCGAATGTTGGCCCATGATGCAGGTCTTGAGGCATTATCTTTCTCTAATGGCACCTTAGAATTGTGCCAAGGAGTCATGGTCATGGAATCCCTCGATTGTGGCACTGCAGTCAAACCTGGTTTTCTACAGAGTAACACACTCCACCCTCATATTTTGGATACAGGGGGAATAGAGCATCGCAGTGACGTCACTACGCCAGTTCCGGAAGTGAAATCGCCGTTCATATAAAATTATTTATATAAACATGATTATGCCACGGACAAAGCCAACTGGGATCGTGACAAATCATGACAACAAACACAATATTTTGGGCCGTTCAAATCATTAGTAAGAAGAATAAAAATTGTGTTTATTGTCATGATTTGTCACGACGCGAGTTGGCTTTGTCTGCGGCGTAATCGTCTTTTAATAAATACTTTTTGAAAAGTCTATGAGGAAAATGAATGGGGTTTTCACTTCTGGAACTGGAGGTCTGACGTCACCGTGATGCTCTATATGGCCACCTCTCTTTCAGACTAAATAAAAATGTTGGATTACAAAATGGTAACTGCATTTATATAGAGCCTTTATCCAAAGCACTTCACATTCACCTAGATGTGCTCCAATAGATCGGCCACCAATCGTCACTCCGAATGACTCGATCGCTCATCTGCAATTTACCCAATCCGGAGAAACCGATCTTTAATATCATTATTATAAGAGGTATAAAAGTAATTTTTGTGACAGGCCTAAACATTCCCCCTTCCTCCCCACACACACAGGAAGCTGAGTTTTGACATAATAATTTTGTAAATATAAAATTTGTAATACCTTACGCACAAGATTGGTAACAGTATTGGCCGTCTGTGAGAAAAAGTGATCGGGATCGGTCCCAAAAGACCTGATCGGAGCACCTCTACATTCACCCAACACGCTAACCAACCCACTCATCTAGTACAGTTAGGGGTTCAGTGTGTGTCGGCTTGCTCAAGAATACTTTGACACTACAACACAGGGGAAGCCATGGATCAAACCAGGATCCTTATAAATGAAGCATTTTGTATGAATGTGGTCACACTAGTATCTTCACAGTGTTGGGATAAGATATGTTGCAATATTGTCACATATCTTTGTACAAGGAAGTGGTTAGCATCCACAGACAGTATACAATTTACAATTTAGGCATTTAGCAGGCGCTCTTAATCCAGAGCGACATAGGCATGAACAAAAGAAAAAGCACGTTAATACATCATATACATACAAAGTAGTTAATGTGAAACATACATGAGCTAAGGACGTAACAGTAGAAAAAAACTATACACTGTATACCAGTGTGTACCAGTCCTACTGTGGCTTTTCACACAAGCAAAATATAGGCTCCAAACTAACATCTGATAAGCCCTGTTTTCCTGAGTCTAGTACTACTACTCCTAGACAGGAGATATTCTAATCTACATCATGTCATCCCCTCCCACTGTCTTCAGCATTGAGGAATCTATGAGAGCGCCATACAGAACAATATATCAAAATGACCCCCTGTAGCTAAATCAGATTCTTCCCCCCCACCACCATCAAAAGTCACATGTTGACTCTGTCAGCTGCATGATCCAAAAACACCACATTTCTGGAACATTATGTTCCTGGTGATGTCGAGGAATTCCTTTACACCCCCTCCCACAATTCTCTCCCTCACCTCCCTGATTTTTTTTGTATTTTTTTTAATAAGTCTCATGGGTCCAAAGCAGAGCTTTCTGTTTTATGTCACAATGGCGTTTAGCTCAATTCCCCGAAACGATTATTATTCGGGGCAAGCGAAATTCAACACCGTCTCAAACTCTCAGAGGAGTTTAATTACAAGTATTGTACCAATTCATTCAATTTAAAGTATTGCACAGGTAAACTTAGTAAAATTTACCCAACAGTCTCCCCTGTGATAGATGTGGTATAGAGGGTTCTCTGTCATATCATTTCTGGCAGTGTCCAGTAATAACCAATTTCTGGGGAAATATATTGAATTGGTTGTCCAGACCAGAGCCATAGAGTAAGACAGAATTACGAGTCTGACATTGAGGGGGCAGAAAACAGCCTGGTCACTCAGGTTGGTTCATGTACTGTACTCGTGCGAGCCCATAGACTGCATTCCGTAAACTTTGTTCAGAAGACGTGTGGGGACGTCCTAGCGCTATTTCATTGATAAACGATCAATGAAAGTCCAGTTTATTTATTTTTTGCCTATCCTTCAATATCCTCTGCGATGTTGTGCGCGCAGCATCACGCCGTTCACTTCCTTATTCCTCGCCAGAAAGAACGCCTTGTATCTCCTAATCTGGGGCGCTATCCCAGGTTTTTCTGCAGTGTGGCAGAGCGCAGCTTCGCTCCTTCATTCTGACCGCAACAAGCATCTCGTTTGGAATATTAACGCTTCTAGAGACATGTTAGATATCCAATATAACAAAACATTTTTCATTGCGTTTTTTTCCCCGGGTCAGCTGGATGAGGGGCTTTCAGAGTAAGAGCCGTAGCTGCGCTGGCACAACTAACTTACATTTTTTAAATTATTTAATCAAGGGATCGAATGTGTTAAAGGGACAAACCAATAGAAGTCTATGTAGAAGAGTCTGGCCCCATGAAGTGAACAGAGTTGTCATAACTCTGTCTTACTCTATGGCTCTGGTCCTGACAACTGGGAGAGGATATTCAACCAGATTGCTGTTTAGCAATATTTGGTTGCTCTGATGAGACAAGGGCCCTTCCTTCCCATCAAAGACAGATCCTTAAGGTATGGTTGCTGGAAAATAAAATGTATACTGATAAAATGTAAGTCTCCAACTTCATGTTTCAAGAGATGGTTCTGTATATCTGGCTGCTATGGTGCAACCGTGCTTCTTTCACTACTGGACTCGTACTGTAACTATCCCTGCTCTCTGATAGTCATCGATCCCCCTTTATGTCCCCTTGTTTATTGTGTTTTGTGTGTGTGTGTGTGTGTGTGTGTGTGTGTGTGTGTGTGTGTCGTGTACAGTATGTAGTGTTAAGCTTACTTTTCTGTCATTCATCTCTTGTACTGTTGTGTTGCGTCTTGTATTTGACAAAGAAAATACAGTAGTATTGTACCAAATATATAATATGGACCCTCAAAAAGAGGGACAAAACAACAAAAGCTGAGGGTAAGCCACAATATTTTACTAAATATATTGTGAGATGAAATTATGCAACAGGTGTTAGCCATAAAGCAAAGGAAGACTTATATCAAACCCGGGCCAGCATACGTTATAGATCCAATCATTTCCAATCCTGTCCAAGAAGGAATATGGAAATGCAGTTAATACGAAGCAGAACGTAAGCATACAGTAGGTGGAATAATGGTGCTTACGCTGAAAATGACAGCCGTATGTTGATACAGGTAAACGCAATTATATTTTCTTAAAGAGTCTTAACTTATTCCTGCCGCCCTCTTGACTTTTTCTATAGGGTTTTGTTCAGTGGAACTTGTTTCCTGTCCAGCGATGCTGTTTTTGGCACGAGCCCGCAGATGGGAGTGATTTCTGGCAGACCACACACCATTTTAAAAGGGTGGATGGCGTTTATTTTTATGAAGAGGCCATCAAATACCTTTCGAATAGGTCAAGATAATTGCACAAATTAGGTTAACTATACATTTAACGTTCCATTCTGCCTTTTCTCTTCCACTCTGCCCTGTTTTGAAAAGGAATAATATATATATATATATATACTGTGATCCGTTCCATGGGCAGACCTTGGGGGGGAGGAGATGTTTGGTTCATAGTGAGGTGCTAGGTGCAGGTAGACATGTGCAAGGCTGTAACTCAAATCAACCAGGATGTCATTAAGACTTTGCCATGAAATATGGCACATATGTTGCACACACGTGACTCTGTGTGTGCATGTGTGTGTGTGTGCATGTGTGTGTGTGTGCATGTGTGCATGTGTGCAGGGAGGGGGGCACAACAGCAAACAACATGGCAGGAGTAAGACCTGCTTCCTGTCCTGTCCTGTCCTGCAATGGTGCAGCTGTTGATTCAGCTGGGATGTGCGTGTGCGTGTGTGTGTGTGTGTGTGTGTGTGTGTGTGTGTGTGTGTGTGTGTGTGTGTGTGTGTGTGTGAAGAAATGGCAGAAATGGGAGGTGCACAATAAGCCATGTCCATCCCCATGGGATTTCAACTCCCACCAGCTCTGTGGTTGTGGGGTGTAGACCTCTCTAACCGTATAACCTGCATTACAAGGTCACCTGCACAAAAACATCCTACTGTTTAAACGCATCAGGGAGAGGATACTCGGCAGGGACACGAGGAACTGATTTGCAGTACGGGCAGCCAATAAACTTTAAAACCGACATATCTGTTTGAGTTCTGCTGTGATAGCACTATATTTATCCAATCTTTTATGGAATTTGCTACTTTCTCGTCCCTCTCACTGTCTTTAATTTTCTGGCAAACCAAACATATGATCATGGCAGTTTTAAGGTTCCATCTCCGCTCCATCGCTGGGACAAATTGTACATGATAATTCAGGGTTAACTAATGAAGCTGTGTTTTGTCTGGGCTGTATATCACGCCTGGCATTATTTACAGAACCACAACCCTGGGGAAGGAGTAATAGATGGTTGGGGCGATTGAAGGGTGCTGGCTCTGGACACAGAAGCATCCGTCGTCACCTCAATGTCTTTCCAAAGATTCTCTGTGATCTGCTCTACAATGAATCTCTTTTCAGATCATCACAGGCTCACGGCCCAATGGTGCATGCCATGTTATGCCACTCCCAACAGTTACACCTGAATTAGACTTAGTTGTGCGTGAGTATCATGCACAGAACATAGCCGATTTAGTGTACAAGCTCAAAACGCGTTTTGAGCATATGGAATGGCTTTTTCCAGTGTAACTCAGGCTTTAGAAGGCCAAAAGTTGAACTGCATTAGCCTGGCATGGCCAGAGACTAATATCACTGCTAGTGGTGTATTCAATTAATCCATATCGCAATATATCGATCGAACACCCGGTCCCGGACGATAGGTGAATCGATCGAGAGGCTGCTACATCGATATGGCAATAAACGCCATGAATTTTATGGGTGACCCAAACGTACCTCTGTTTAATATTATCAAAGCCCCCCTTGGAAGTTGCAATGCACTCCCTTCCCAGACCCCATGTTAGGATGTTTAGACATTTTATTTTAAAGATCTGTGAGCTTATTGTATTATTATATTATTGTATTTGTGCAACATGGTCATTGTTTTGAATAAACGTATAAAATCGATATACATCGATAAATCAATATATCGATATATATTGTATATTATTAGATATATTATATATTATATATTGTATTGCCTCTGTATCATGATACATATCTATCGTGAGATTGCAAGCAATAATATCCACCACTAATCACTGCGTCGATATTAGTCTGGAACATCGGCGTGGAAGATTTATTTCCAAGGGGCGGTTACAACAGATTCCAACCTCACAGAGAAAAAGGTCTCACTTTGGATAGTGGGTTTTCATTGGCCACCCACAAATTCAACTACAGTCCTCCGCTCTACAAACTGAGCAATCAAAGGGTTGCGAAATGAAATTCAAACTGAGGACTGAGGAGTGCCAGACCAATCTTCCCAGGGATTTCTTTTTCTTTTTAACAAAAAAAGAAATCCCCTATTTCGTACATTAGCTGCTCAATAGACTGAGAGAGAAGACAATAAGAAAACAGTGTGTGTGTGTGTGTGTGTGTGTGTGTGTGTGTGTGTGTGTGTGTGTTGGGGGAGGGAGAATGAAAGATACAAAGACAGAGGAAGGAGAGGAACATGTACGGGAAGAGAGAGATTCTGCGGTCTACAGGGATTGACGTTCGGTTCATTTCTCAGCTGTGGCGCTTTCAGCATTGTGATCCCACTTTGCCTGCTGCTTTTTCAGTGACTAAAGAAAGTGTTTGACAAGGAGGGCGGACTGCCTGCTCTCCATTATAAAAACGTTGCAGCACTGGACTCAAAGGAAGTCAAACAGACAGTGAGTAAGAGGGTTGATTGACCACAGAGACCAGGCCAGGGAGAGTGTGTAGCGGTGGATTGTGTTGTTTTCACTCTCAATAGTCAACTGCTGAACTCCACATCTTTGTCTAGAAGCAATAGTGGGCCTACAGTCAAATCTCACGCGTAAAGTCTGAAAGTGTTACGTATTGTGTACAGCTGCACAGATGATCATATGTTTGCTTATACAGTATGTGGGGGTAGGGAGGGATTTGTAGTGTTTATTATGTAATATATTAGTCTCAATAAGTGTGTGTGTGTGTGTGTGTGTGTGTGTGTGTGTGTGTGTGTGTGTGTGTGTGTGTGTGTGGGCGCACACACATGTGTGCACATTTGCATGCATGCAAGTGTTGGCGGGTTTGAAAGTATAGGAAGGGGACCAACTAAAAGTTTCCACTTTCATCAACTTCAAGGCACTCACTCTGCACACCTCATCCATTTCCTTTCGAAATGACCCTCTCAGATCCTGATGTCAGGTCTGGGTGTATTTTCCCGTCTTAAACTGGGTGTGTATGGCGATCATGCTATCAGAGGGCAGCTATACAGAGTTAACCAGACGGAAATTCTACAATAAAAACATGACTTCAGCGCCGTGCTTCCCAGGCTGCCAAGCATAACAGCTGCACTCTAATGTATAATTATTGCCAATTTAACTTCTAATAAGCACCATCCTCACAAAAGAGCTGTGAAAGTATCCAATTCGGAGGCTTTAAAAACATCACAAGCCAAGGCAAAGCACCAGTGCTGACTACACTCTGTACACTGTGTCAGCTGACTTTGTTGAGCGAGCTCGATACTTGTCAGTGGATATCTTAAGCTTTAAACACCACTGTTTTCCACAAACCAAAGCAAGAGGCCGAGACCAAACACATCCAGAGTTCATGTTTAAAATCCCGTCGAGTGGAATTTGATGGCGCCTGGTTTGCATTTCTGGTTTTTTCGAGCACGACTTCGGGGAGACGGGGACAGTTAAATTGCCTCTCTCTTTGACATTTTAACTCTGCTTCCTGACCTCCAAAACAGAAAATAGAGACGGAAAATAGACAAAGGAGAACGCTAAAACAAACCACTGTCCATCATTCATTTCATTACAGTCCATTAACAGACTATAGAGGGAGTTCAAGCTTGTTCAGGAAACCAGATTTTACACAGGAGCCAGTGTCAGACACAAGGGCGTTTTACCTTCACGTAATTATCAGACGTCACCTACGTAATAACTGGCATCAAAGTTCAATTATGTCTCACGGAAAACCTTGAAAATGATCTCTGATCACATGACACAAAAGAAAAAAGGATAAACACATCTACATACACGAGTCTATACACTACATTTGTGCGCACAC
>OOFJ01008413.1:1574-13276 GCA_900323375.1 Benthosema glaciale | reverse complement strand
ACTGCTACTGAGAGCAGATATGCCATTGTTTATATGTCTACTACTCACAGTAGGACTGCAACCAACGACTGTTTTTGATTATTTAATTAATCTGTGATTAATTTTATGATGGTACAGTATAATACATGATCTGATTATTTCGTTTATTTGATCATTTGCTGTCGGTCGATCTAATCAATTTCCCCCTGAATTCTGAATATAAGACAGGGGTTGACACTATGGCCTATTGTGGGAATAGTGTAAATCGTTATGTGTTTGTTTTTTTACACCGTCAAAGTTGAATTCATACTCCAAATTTGACTGTGTACCTACCTACCTATTAGCAAGGGTTAGGTGTTCCACTCCCAGTGTTCTCACTGGTAGAGCCCTGGCATTAACAGGAGTTATCCTGTTAATGCTCCTCCTGGGACCAAGCGGATTCAAATAAATTACAGTATGACACCCTTGCGATTGTATGAGGTGTCCACCAGCACCAAACGATATTATACAGTATGTTCTGTCCTGTTTATAGCAAGGACTCCTTGCCAAAGAGCTGGACTTTGTGGGCCACCATGTACGAACCCAGCTGGATGAGTTGAAGAGACAGGAAGTCAGCAGACTGAGGACACTCATCAAGGTCAAACACGACGTGGAGGGTGGTGTCGGTATGTGGTCCATGCTGAATGTATATGGGGATTATGTCATTGTCTAGTGTCTCTCTTTCATGCTTTAACAGTACAGAGTGGGAGGTCCTACTGTACATGTACCAATTGTGCCAGTGTGGCATTCTTTACAGAAACTAAATGAGTCACAAAATTATACATATTCTATGAATACGGGAAGAAAATATTTTTTTTCCCATGTCAAATTGTATAGGCTACTCAGCTACTGTATAAGAAAATATGCAAAAGAAAAAAATCGAATTAGTAATTTTGGCCAATTTGGTATTATTGAATAATAATATTTTATTATGGATCTAAAATAAATGAATTGCAGTAATGCCAACAGAGATGGTATAGACCTTTTAGTCTGCAGCCTATACAAGAGTCCTATCCTAAGTCATATAACAAGCATATTTATTGCAAATATGAGAAGCTACGGTATAGCACCCTTTTCAGTTCCGTATTTTTGAGTCCATTCAT
The DNA here is from genome assembly GCA_900323375.1 of Benthosema glaciale. NCBI lineage: Eukaryota > Metazoa > Chordata > Actinopteri > Myctophiformes > Myctophidae > Benthosema > Benthosema glaciale. The sequence goes on along the minus strand of OOFJ01008413.1, from coordinate 12,155 downwards.
TTCACAACAACTGATTAACTGATAATGTTGTCAGTTAACAACAACGGCTATGCGGTGAAATCGTCAGCATAAGGAAGCAACTGTTATGGTGCGTTCACACAAAAATACAGTCAATTCAGTGTCAAGGGAAGTCAGCGACATGACGATGCAAAGACTCCAAATGATACTGCCATTCGTCTTCGCGTCTGCCCGTGTGAATGCAGTCACTCGCTAAACCCCTTTTGCCTAAACTTCTTTGTCTTTTTTACTATTTTGAAAACATTTTTGAATAGTTAAACTGGCCAGTCTGCAAGCTCACAATGTGTCAATGTGTAGACAGACTAGTTGAACTATTCAAGAATGTTTTCAAAATAGTAAAAAAGGCAAAGAGGTTTAGGCAAAAGAGGTTTAGCGACTCAGCGAGTGACGAAAATGGAGCCCAAAGTACCAATACACTTCATCATACTAACGGGAGCTAAAGCACTTTAACTTTATATACTTTGTTGTGCGTCAATAGTGGAAATAGCTTGTATACGGTTAATATTTGACAATGTTTAGTTCTATTTTCACATGCCCAGAATGGGGATGCTAGGGTTGTAGTTAAGACACAGAGAGGTTAGTTTAATGTATATATTTGAAAGCGAAAAACTCTTATGCAAAGGCTTATGCACGCAAGAGATAGACAAGACACGGTTATGAAGGAACAAAGAATAACAGTGAAGGAAGAAAGGGTAGCAAGAAAGTGAGAAAGAAAGTAAAATGCAGAGTCTGAACAGCAAATAAACAGATGGAAAGTGGTTTGAAATGGGATTCAAATCTGATTTATCAGTATAACGATGTCTAATTCTGGACACTGAAGAAACTGAAGCCGATTTTTATTTTGCATGATCTCATTGAGTCTTTTATACGTTGTGGGGTTGTTGTTCGGCTATTTCCTTCAATGTCTGAAAATACGAATCCAATCTAATCACTTGCAGTTGCAAATAATAGTGGACACAGTTTGTCCTACAGATTGTATTTGAGAAACAAGTGGGATTTGCCTGCAGTCTGAACAAAGGCTTACTGTATAGTGCAAGGAAAGTTGTGCCAGTAAGCCAGCGTGTGCTTTGAAGACTGAACAGATTACCAGCTAACATGTACAATATGCTTTGTCCTCACCTCCATTGCCCTCACCTTCATTACCTATCGTAGTAGTGTACCCCAACACTTTTGTTATCAAAGCAAAGTTGATCCACTTTGTCTTAGCTGTGTGCACATTTTCTGTCATGCAGTGTGGTGTGTGTTAGCACCTTGAAGTGCTAACACACACCAAAAGTGCTTGAAGCACCTTGATATGGAAGAGCCTTGATGAGAGCAGTGAGTGATGCATTACTAACTTAACATAAGTGTGCTAGTCCATTGGTTCCCTCAGAATGCATGCACTTTTCCCCAGCAATACCTTGTTGATATTGCATAAAGTTATACATACATACATGGGAGCTGCCCAGTACAGTCTTCTGCTGTTGGTCACTGGGAGCTGCCCACTACCACCAAAGATAAGCACAGCCTTCTCCTGTTGGCTACTGGGAGCTGTCTAGCGCAAGCACAGTCTTTTACCATTGTCATCTATTTTCTTTTACACAGAGCAGAGGTCTTGTCACACACGATGTACAACTGAAGCCAAGTGGTGCTTACATTACATTTGCAGAAACATTGTACAGTAGTACACACTGTATCTGTGGACATAATGCAAAGATCTACAGTATGTCCTCACTGACACACCCTGTCTTTCTTTCAGACAAGGCTATGGACCACAAGGCTTTGATGAAACAGTTTGAGTACCTCAACCACAAGAACCCACACACCTTTGAGGTGGACGACCTGGATCGCCTCATCAGATCGGTATGGACTGTTGTGATGGTTTACTAGTGTAATTGATTAATTAAATATTTATGCAAGGTAAACTTCGACCTTTGGTGCTCCCGAGAGTCCCAATAAGAACGAGCTTGTTCAGAAGAGGTCACAATTTAAACTTTTACTGTTCCAATGGTTTGTGACAACACTGATTCTGGAACTGCAATCATGCAGTCATTGAGGGTGCTGGAGCTAAAAAGGAGCTAAAAAGTTCTTCCAAGACTGCTACAAACTACTTCTACTCTGTATTTAAAAAAAAGAATGGCTAGATCAATTTTGTGATTCGTTTAAGAGGAAAAAAAACACCCTGAAGTGTTGTACCTTCAAGCCTCATTAACTGTTCAAACGGCACACATGGGTGAACAGGTTTGTGTTATCACAGCATGCGCAGACCATGTACTGTCTATGCACATGGTAAACCCCCATGGGGAAATATACTTAAATGTAGTTGCTTGTGTATAAAATGTGAAATGATTGTGTATTCTGAATTCTGATCCCCCATCCTGAATTCCTGATTATGTGTTTCCTTCTGCCATATTACTCCGTATGAAATGAACAAATGTTGGATCGTTGTGTCTGTTAGTTCTGTTAACAAGACCGGTCCCTTTCACTTGTAGATGTGTTAATACATGGAGGCACTGAGGCGATCTATTTGTCCTTTGTTGAAGAAGGATGGCTTGCCCAAGGTAACTTCCCAATCAGCTCTGACAGTAGTGTCATGGGGAAACATGGGAACATTGCCTGTGAGCTAAACTGGAAAAACAAACAGGGATATTTGCTTAATGGTGGAATGAACCTCCTCGTGTGCTTGATTCTTGTATCCCTCTGCACGGCCCTCCGGTAGTCTCTGATGCTACAGTAGGTGAATGGAATTATGGTTTTGGAGGTATTCGCAATACTGTGGGTTTAAGGCTTAATTTTGTTTTCTGTCTTTCTCATCCAATGGTCAGAATGGCTGGTTGAATCAAAAATGAAATGGTCGCCTTATATTGCCTGTGACTCCCATAAGAGAAGATTTGTCAAAACATTTCAAGAAGTTCTTCAATTCTTTCAAAAACAACACCTGTACAAACTTGTCACATTGTGACAGGTTGTGAGCTTGTCTAAGAGCACTCATTCATGAATCGCGCTCAGGCGAGTTAGCATTTTGGACACAAAATGTTGTTGTCCAAATCAAGAAAAGTAGAGCATTCTTCCGGGTCCTACAAACGGCACTGAGAAACTTAGTGGGGGTGTGGGTGTCCGCTCTCTGGCTCTAGTTTATATATAACTCTATGGTTCCAACTTGGAATCAGACATGACAAGTACCTTCCCTCATACTGGATCAAGTATCATTAAATCTGATCAGCTGATAATTAATGAACCAGTGACGTAGATGAGTAGATGATCTACAACAGTACAAGCTCTCAAATGCCAACTTCTATGCTTCTCAGTTGATGGCAAGCAAGCAGAGTCAGAAAGACTTGAGTGCATTCATGTGGGAAGGGCCAGGAGAATAAAATAACGGTAGCCACCCAGCTGTGTTCACGACATTCTAGAAAAGTGAGGAATGATCAAAGATCACATGACCAAATCATATCTAGACATGTGTAGGCCTTAGATCTCTACCCACTCTCTCAGGGGGCGTTCCCTCGTGTGCAGCCTCGGGGACATAATTTCCATTGCCAGAACTAATCGCAAATGTTTCTAATTAAAAATCATCTGAATGATTAGAGTGTTCTGTATTTGACATTAATATTCTGGAGAGAGGAATATTCATGAATGATGCCTTATTTATAGTTCGTTGTATGACGGTGTCTGTCCTGTGCTGAAAATGGCAAATCTACAAGATCTACAAGCATGATGATGTGACACGTTGTGACTTGTGAGATTTGCCATTTATGGCATGGGACACAGTTGTTTATATATATGACTTAAGTTAACTATAAATCAGACTTTACATTAACTGACTGGGAGGCTGTTTGCTTTTGCCCCTTGGCTGCACTCCTTGTTTGCTTCTAATAGTGACGATTGAGCGCTTCAATTTTACCGTGCTGTACTAGCAGTGTGTGGGCCATCCTCGTTGTCGTTAACCTCATAGGTAAGACTACTAACAAAATCATGGGTTTGAAACCAGCTGATCTGCAAAGCATGTCATCACCCCTCTCACCCTGCTATCATTTATCTCTGCAATGCATTGTCCACTAACTGAAGGCCCACACCACCACCCGAAGTCCATCTTGACCTTTGTTCTCTGTGTGTGTGTGCGTAGGCCACCAGTGACCTGGAGAACTACGACAAGGAGCGCCACGACGACTTCAAGAAGTACGAGATGATGAAGGAGCACCAACGGAGGGAGAAGCTCAAGAACATGGACGAGGAGCACCGCAAGAACGAGGAGATGCACTACGAGGAGATGAAGAAAAAACACGCACAACACCCCAAAATCAACCACCCTGTGAGACACGCACACACGCACGCACACACCTACTTTAGATTGGCATTTAGCCCAGCAATGCTAGTTATATTACTGAAATATTTCCTAAAATAAATAGTATAAGAATATATTGTTTTAATTATATGAAATTTGGAAAGGAAAAACATACCTTGAAAATGTAATTGGACTCAAAGTGTGCGTGTGTGCGTGTGTGTGCGCGTAGGGCAGTCAAGACCAGCTGAAGGAGGTATGGCAGGAGACAGACCACTTGGACCCACAGGACTTTGACCCAAAGACCTTCTTCCAGCTCCACGGTAACCAAGTTTCACATTTGTAAATGTGCTATGCAATTGCAAGGCATGTGACAAATGATATAAATGAATCATAGCTAACACATGAAGAGTAAGTCTTGCCAACATACAGTATAGCATAATTTAAATATAGCCAACATGTCTTGGTCGACATTTCTCCGTTTTCCAGAAGTGTGACTGTCACTGTACTACTTTTTTAATTTATTTTTTCTGCATGATTTTGACGAGAAATTAGCAGTCAAATCAGTCTGATTGCATAACATAAAGAAATGTGATTTAACATAAACCTCCTTGGTTTCTCTCAATAAATCATGCCATCATATTTTTATATAACAAATTAGGCCACAATCTTTTAAGTCGAATTAAAAAAAAAAAACATCTACTAATCGAGATCAGCCCTGCTCTGCATGTGTCTTGAGACAACTTGATTTATAGCCATATATAATATTGCATTATATTAAAATATTAATAGAAACTGTAATTTAATTATTTATGACCTTGACCTTTGACTTTTTCGAATGATCTCTACTGGGCAACACATTGATCATATCCCACCAAGTTCCACCAAGTACCTACCTATCCATTCTCATGTTATTTGGTGTCAGAGACACCCAGACAGAATTTGTAAAATTACAAAATGATACAGTGGGACATCACAGATGGAGAATGATTCAATGTGGCAAACCTCATTTTTCTTCGACCTACACTTTTCCGACCCATAGTTATCAGCCTAATCATTCCCTCCATGCCTCATTAACCTTCTCCCAGACACAGACAGACATGAGCAATTACAGTAACTTGCCATGCATTGCTAAACGCAGGGTGATGACTGGTTTTATAATAATGGAGATGAATCTGGTCTTTAAAGCCATTTGTTCCTTTCCTTCCTTTTGCAGACACCAATGGAGATGGTTTCTTCGATGAACAGGAAATGGAGTCTCTCTTCACTAAAGAGGTGAAAATGGTGCATGTTTATTACTAGCTCTGGTTTTATATGCATCAGTCTACAATGGGACTGAAGAAGTGTGTCTTTTGTGTGTGTGTGCGTGCGTGCATTTCAGCTGGAGAAGATGTATGACCCCAAAAGTGAGGATTATGACATCATAGAGATGGAGGAAGAGAGGATGCGTATGAGGGAACACGTCATGAAGGAGGTCAGAGAGACACACTCACTAGTGACGCTGTCAACCGTGTCATAACTGTACACTGTATGCACACAACTTCATCTGTCCTCCAAGTTTTCATGGTTGTATTTGAATTATTTATTTCGTTTTTGACTGTACACGATATGGATGTACTGGCTGCTTGTCTAACTTCCTGAATTTTGTCAGTGAAGAAGGAGGCAAATTCATTGCAAACTCTGCTGGATAATATGGTTCTCTGGCTACTGACACAAAAGAGTTTGCCGCCTTGCCATTCCCAATTATAAATGCAAAGACTCTTTACAGATCAGTCACAATGAACAATGCTGTCTGCTACCTGTGTTCAGCTTTTCCACATGCTTTCCACATGTTTTTTTCTATTCCTTTTCTACCAGAGACCACCTTAGTGTTAGTGGATGCAATAGCACCAATAACGTTTGTAATTGTAGAATTAAAATTATCTAAAAGTCCAAGACAAAGTCTGAATAAATATTTAATTGGTGAAAATATATAATCATGCTCTCACTCTGTTATCTCCTCCTTCTGTTTCCTCTTGTCCTTGGCAGCGGCAACAGATGGATAACGCAGGAAGTAAAATATGTTGGAGATTAAAAAACAAGTTTAAGCATTAAGTCCATCTGCCTGACTTTAAATGACAGGGTGCCCACTGGGTTGACATTGAGCCACAGTTGTCTGGGAACATTGAGACACAGTTTTCTGGGAACGCAGACAGTTGTCTGCGTTCCCAGAAAAAGTTCACATTGTTGATAAAATACACAGAATAGTCAACATGCAGTTGAGAACCTGAACAATCTGCTGAATCCCTCAACGCTCTCTTGATAATCACATGGACATTCAAAAGCTGACCGTGTTCAACAGATCAGATTGTTTGTGTATTTCAGACAAGAGTCTACTACGACGTACTATCTTCTCGACAGTTCTTTCTCTTGTATTCATGTCTATTACCGGTAGTTTGAGCACTTCCTCACTCTCCTTTTGAGGTGATAATAATGCATACGGTAGTATACTGACATCCACGTTCGACCATGTCCAGGTGGACACCAACAATGACAGGCTGGTGTCCAGAGATGAATTCATGGCTGCCTCCCAAAAGAAGGACTTTACGGAGCAAGAGCCTTGGGAGGTGAGATAACCAAACGCTAAACACTACAAACAAGGTTTTATATTTATTTTATACTTTAACTGTTTTCTTTCTTTTTTTTTTGCCAATTTGTCCCTGTAATGAGGGACAGGTGGTGTGCTCATACAGAATACATTAGACAAAACAAAAATCATATACTGTACTAATGACACCAAAGGGTCAAGGCTGTTTTAGTGCATGTCCCTGCGGTTTGATATGTCTTGTTGCACGTTGACGCGCATTTCAACGGATGGAATTCAATGGACCATATCACACCAAAGGGTCACCATGCAACTCCTTGCAACCGTTTGGACCCAAGGAGTTGCATGGTGACCCTTTGGTGTGATTAGACAAGAATATTAGGAATGGGGAAGGAAAAGATAATACAATCTCCTCTCCTACTTCCCTTGGGCCCCATTTCTCTCCTTGTCTCTTCTTTTCCCTTGGACGCTAAAATCTAAAATTCACGCAGACCTTGGATGATGAAGCTGCGTACACAGAGGAGGAGCTGAAGGAGTACGAGGCGCATCTGGCACAGGAGGAGAGCCAGTTGCAGGGCAAGACGGCGGAGCTGCAGAAACAGCATGACGAGCTGCAGCAGCAGCAGGCTCTGCTCGACGAACAGAAGAAGGAGCTGCAGCAGGTAAACACACCTGGAATCCAATCAAATACATCAATCTGTACAGCTGTTCCTGTCATAGAGCTATAATGTATCTAGAGAACGGATTGGGGAGCGGCGGCCCCGACCCCCACTATTCACTTCAGTGGAAGTTGCTCAGTGGCGTTTTGAAGCAACGAAATTAAGAAAGTCTTCCGAGTAGTACCCCTCGAGCGCTGATCTGATTGGTTGGCTCCTATCATAGTACCTCTCGCACTGTTGTTGTGGTACCTCTGTACCACGTCCTACGTCACGATTCATTCATAGATTTAAACTGGGCCCAACCTGCCTGTAGTACCAGGTTTTAACCAGTAGGGAGACATCTTCAATGTTGCCCCTGATGTTGCCCAGCCATTCTGGGGGCTTGGTTCCTGTGCCCCAGAGCTACACACAGCCTTATATGTCCTTATGATTAATAAATATACAATAATATATTTCAATATATTGTATAAACAAAAGTAGTGACAGGTATTTTTCACTTGGAAATACATTCCCTAACACAAACTTCAAAACAACAACAAAAAGGTTAAAAAGAAAACATTTGACAGTGGGACTGGATATCCAGATTCTCTGTTAATCTTAACGGCAATTAATGAGTAGATCAGCAGGTCTAGCCACCATTCGAAAGCTGGTAAATTGTGGCTGGTAATTATATTTACTATATTTATTAGCTTGATCTGTTCTTGTCAGCAAGCAACATGTTTGTGCTATGGTAGCCTCGGAAACCACAGGCTATGTAGGATAGGTTAGGCCTTATAATGCCATTCTTTCCCTCAGGCATACCAAGACATGGAGAACAAGAAGAAAGCTGATGAAAATGCACAAAATCCACCCGGGGTCAAAGGTTAGTATGGGTTGTTGTTGTTGCTAATGATTAGGATATGATTCAACGGTGTGACTTTCTCCACCACTTTACATTTATTCACAGGCATTCAGGATGACAATGACACAGCTGTACATGTTGTACAGTATATTGACAAATCTCTGCACTTCTGCTTTTGATATCCCCTCTGTTCATTCATTTGTCTTTTTTTTATGTCTACTTCTGATCAGACCAAATTCCCTTAACAATGTAAAAAAAAATGTAATTTTTTTCTTATCTTTTCTTTACTTGCATTCAGGATAATGTTGGCATCTTCCTCTTCTGTGTTCTGTCTGTGTAGAGCCAGGAGCCCCAGCTATAGCGGGAAGCAGTCTGCCTATGTCTCCTGATCACCATCAACCAAACGCACCGGTGTCTGTGCACTCTTAGCAGGTCCTGTTTGTGGATGGATGGATGTGAGTGTGTGTGTGTCTGTTTACAGGCCATGAGTTTGTTGTTTGTTGTCAAAGGGTATACAGTAACAGTACATTCCTCTTCGTACTGTGCCAATCTCACCAATGCAGTTACATAATCGCCGTTCCATTCCACCCTCCTCCAATACCTATTACGGTAGTTTGGTTCCTTTATTGTTCCTTTTTCGTCCCCAACAGGGGCTCTGTTCTACAGTGGGAATGGATTTAGGGGGTTATGAGTTTGACAGGTCATTTCATACAGTAAATCAATGTTGTGTTTTAACATGCCCTAGCGATTCTATTCACCGTTGGGAGAGATTGGTATTTCTGTTTGTGTATGTATAGAATTTATGTTTTTCCTCACCTGAAGTGTCTTGTTAACGGGTATGTTGGGAAATAAACCCCCCAATATTTAAAAAATAACAGAATCCTGCATGCGATTCACTTGTACTGTAGGCTATACTTTAATAGGCATGTTTCAGTCACAACTCACGTATCGTATCGTATGTGCTTTGTGAATCAAAGCAAACAAACGCTCATATATATTCTTTTGCTCAACATAATGCCACAATGTTTATGATTTTTGACACAGGACATTGTTTAAAAAAAAGTACATAAGGCTTCAGTATTTACTGTTGAGATATTAATGGCCGTATAATGTTTCTTAGAACAAAAGGTTAAATTGTCTTAGGCTTATGTTAAACACAGACCATATTTCTTTTAGCATAAATCAAACGGCTTATGGAAAAAACTCCACTTCAAACACGTTGTTTTAGGACTACGAACTGTAGCAATTTATTAAAATATAGCCCATAATACAAGTGAACAGCCATGTGACTGCGAGATAATGCACTGCAGCTTGGTTATGAATAGAACCATGAGATTTCATGTTGTTACAGAAGTTTGGCACCTATTCATGAAACAAGAAGAAACACTGTATTCATAAAATGAAAAGATATTTTGACCACTAAATGTAATTTTCTGAAGCCATTGTCTTATGGTCGTGGTCATTTTTGCATCTTCATATATTGACACTGACAGTACATTTAATTACTCCCAAGTCCCAGCAGGGCTTAAAATTAATTTGAAACCACTGTACCCCCTCTGTAGCACACGTTTCTTTTTTCAAGTGTGTGTGGTGGGAGGGTACCAGCAACCAGTGTTAAGGGAAAAAGAAACATACATTTTATTTAAATTCAATTCAAATGTCTATTGTGCCAGTTTACAACTTTCAGCCTGGTTTGTCAGGTCTATCTACAAGCTCACAACATGTCGTGATGTGATGCATTGTGTCCTTGTGGATTTTTTGTTTGTTAAAGCCTTAACTTGTCAGCATTTCTTTGGAAGTGGAGTGATGAAGAAACAATGTGCAGGTTTATGGTCAGATCCAGATCCTTAAACAATTTATTTTAAGGGGTGTATGGGTTCAGAAGCTATGTGTGTTCATAAAAGTATGTTTAGTATGCTTATTTGGAAACTGAAGGTAGTTCCTTCAGAGACAAATTGACATGGTTATATGAAGTAATTTATGTGGGTGGTGGAGGGACCACATAATGGTCACATTATTATCAGGGGGCCCTGCGAGTTCCCCAGCAGGAACCCCTTGGGTCTCTATTACAGACACACCAAAGCATATTCACAGCATTTATTTGTCTTGATAAAATTATTTTGCAATATTCAATACTTTGTGATTTATTTATTTAAAGCTCCGATATGACATTGTTCTTGTGGAGTGTCTTCTACACCCCCCCCCCCCACACCCACCA
>OOFJ01008391.1:1612-17856 GCA_900323375.1 Benthosema glaciale | reverse complement strand
CTGTACCTGGTCAATGCTTTCCTAAGTTTTGGGTCTTTTACCGCGTCCATTTTTGCTTTGGTTTTGGGTAGTCTCTTTCCAGTGTGCTAGGTAGCTTTCTTTTTGTTTTCTTATAACATGGTTTAGTCCAGTGGGTTTTCTATCTGGTGATTGTGCTAGTGTTTGTGTATATAGTCCCTGGACCATCTGGCTAAGGGGGCATTCCTGTAGGTTTTCTCCATGATTGAGGGCTATATTATGGAATGTGTCTGGGTTGCTTTCTTTGAGGTGATCATGGAATTTAAATGCTCTTTTCTTTATTTTGATGATAAGTGGGTATCTCCCTAGTTCTGCCCTGCAAGCATTGTTTGTTGTTTTCCGTTGGGTGCGGAGGATAGATTTGCAGAGTTCAGTGTGCAGAGTCTCGGTTTGGTGTTTATCCCATTTTTCAGGGTCTTGGTTGGTAAGGGGTAATCTCACAACCATAGAGGGAGATGGGTTCTATTACAGAGTCTAGTATCTTTAGCCAGATTTGTATTGGGATGTCTAGCTTAACGTTCCTTTTGATGGCATAGAAAGCCCTTCTTGCCTTTTCTCTCAGGTCGTTTGCAGCTTTGTTGAAGTTTCCTGTGCTGCTAATGTTTAGGCCGAAGCTGTGAGAGAGACTACTACTAGACAAACTTCTTATTAGGCAAATAGATCTCTGGCACCCCCTAGTGGATGAGAATCAGACGCCACAGAGAGCCAAACGAGGCAAAAAGTTTTCATCTTCAAACGATCTCCTTTGGCCAATTACAGTAAGATCGGTTTCAGTGCTATTTCTACCTGGTAAAGGGGCAGTATGGGGTAGTCTACCACTGTAAAGTTTCATAAACATGTGACTCTGCATCAATGTAGGCAGGAGAATATTTTTCATAAAACTGTATATATTTATTGGCTCATAAAAAGCTTACTTTTTTCATTAAAAAACTTCTCTTATACTGGATTTTTTTACATTGGTCCAAAGTTCATGTGTATAAGGTTTTGTGCAAATTGCACAAAATACATTCTATTTTAACAGTTTTTCATATAATTCAAAATAGTGGGTGGGTGATCTAAAGGTCAGCGGTCAAAAGTCAGAACCCAAAAGACGCATATATATGATGTGTATCAAAGTTTTCTTGCTGACAGTCAAACGGTTCATGAGCCTGTTCAAAGTTTGCATTTTCTATAGTGCCACCCTTTGCTTTGGACAATGGTTGTGGGCTTCGCATCTTCACCATTTGACATTGCCCTCTACCATAGGCTACTGCCACGTTTTGCGAAAACCGATTGCACGGTTAAGCCAGAACTGCAATATTTTGTGGATGAAGAAGAAAACATACAAATACAATAAGGGACCATAGTATTTAAATAGCCCAATAATTAGGCTATTTAAATACTTATTCAGAAGTTAAAACAAATTAGGCCCTAATTCATTTTACCAACACAACTTTGAGCTGGCGGTAGTCAATATATTATTAAAAAAATATATATATATATAGTCCTCATCATCGTGTTTTTACATATTTTTAGTCCTCACCATCGCGGCAAAGATTTACCAGCAACACAGCAGCTTCCTTGGAGAAAGAACTAGTATGTGGACTTGACAACGAATCCACGTTCTCACCTGGATCTTCGCCACTCTCATAGTTTTCTGTAAACACCCACTGTGGCCTAACACCATGGACATGCTCTACTCAACCAGAAGGAAAACTGAACAGAGATTATTTTTATTTTTTTCTAAAAACAAACAAGGGGTATATCAATTCACATTTTCACAATATTATTCTAATATAGCCTGGTACTTGACCATACCCTCTCACCTGACCGTGTTTATTTTCAATACAATACATTAAAAATCCATCAAAGGAAAAACTGACATTTCTAATGACAGAGGGTTTGTTCCAATGCTTCAATTAATTGTCCATAATGTAGGCTATTGTAGATATACCATAAATCCAAATTCTACTGAATTTTGAAGATTGTGATCATAATGTTCCTTGTCACTATACACAAGAGCTCACATGAGTCTATGAATGAAAGACATCCCCGGTAAACGGATAATAGAGCAACTCAGTCTGAGTGAGTAGTAGCTATGATTGCGATCTGACCCCCATTTCAAAGCGCCAGCACTCACCCAGCAGTCTGCCGTCACCCAGGCGGATGCGTGCACACAACCTCGACCTCAGTATGTCTTACTGGTACACAACTGTCATATATAATATGACAGTTATATCATTATGACGACGACCGTCTCTTGTGATACAAGTGAGCAGACATATACAAGCCATTCCATATCCCATAGCAACGACTACGAGGCATTAGGGAAAAAGGGAAAGAAATACTCTACTGTACCCGCACAGACATCAAGTGTCCATGACTCCATGCCCCATACAAAATACATGTCCACAATGTATGAAATCGTTGTAGGCCTACAGTACTCTTGCTGATAGGCCTGAGCCTGATGTGGCTATACCACGTGTCATGTGGAGGCGGACAGTGTCTGGACCCTAGAAGAGGCGGCTGAGTAAATTCCACATTGAGTATGTGTAACATCGTCATACACATGTGCACATGATCCAGGCTGCACATTGCCATGGGAACAAGCATCGTTGTTCTATAGGCTCCCACCCCCTGTATTCCACTGAGCTCCCTGGGTTTGGATCTAAAATATGTCTGTGTTATCACAGTAGTAGGCCTTTCAAGAAAGTTTTTTTTATTTTTTATTTAACTCTAATTTTAACAAAAGCACAGGTCTATCACTAAAGCAGCTGCATGGTTCGTCCAATATGATTGTAATATCCATGTCAAATAATAAACATAACATACCCCACATTTAAGACGTTATAAGCTATAACACCACATGATTTGAATGATTGGTGATGGTGGTAAACATAGTTAAACCGAACAACTTTTGTCAGTTTCGGAATGGACTAAAGTGTTTTATACAGTATCAGACTGGGATAAAACATATCCAACAGTGAGGGGACATCAAATCAGGACCGGAACCAGCAATAGGTGCTGTCAGGATACATTTGAGCCTATAGGTGCCGACCGCTACACCAGCGTTTCGGGCCAGGGGTCTTTGCCAAAAATAGCCAAAGTCACTGGAAAATAGCAAATCTACTTCATCTGCTATTTTCACCTAATGTTCAACTGCAGAATATAGGGACATGTGGAGTTAAAGAAAAACAACCCTGCAACTGTACACACACACACACTCTCTCTCTCTCTCTCTCTTTCTCGCTCTCCTGAGACATCTGCAAGTTCCTGTTGCTTAGTAATATTGTTCAGCAGTGTGATTAAAGTGAACTTCAAAGCTCCATGCTCTCTCATTAGTCACTGCTGGCTGAATAATGAGTCCCGGGGAGGAAGCTGATTAAGAACGCCATCCTCCATGTTCACTGGGCTGTACACAATCACATCCTAAACGCTGGTGCTTCTCAACCTGTGGCGGGCCATGAGTATATATTGCAAGTGGGCCCCCGAAATAAAATTCAAAACACTTTTAATGATAATATATAAATATATTAATATTTTAAATATTTTTTAAAATATTGTGTTTGTGTGTGTGCTGTTTTTATTACTAGTAAAAAGGGAACTTAGAACCGAGCCAGAAGATTGATCTGAACATGGCCTGAAAATGCTCTGGGGAAGAAAAAAAAGAACATGGCCCACCTATCTCACCACTTTGAGATTTCAAAGTGGGCCCTGATGCGCAGAGCTTAATAGAACCAACTTTAGGCTATCCGCATCAGAGGTGGAAAGTCATGAAGTATGTCCAACATACATTTACTTCAGGCCATTTACATTTTGTACTTCTTCGCCACTGCATCTGATGGAAGGCAACATTTCCAGTCCTGAATCAACCTGGTGACATTTCCTAGCTAGGCATTTAGAGGTTTAAAATGTTATCGACCTGCGACCTTGTCTGCTTTGCTTTCATGTTCTGTGTGTCCTCAGAGATTGAGCTACTAAGGCTATTAAAAAGGTGTGCCTTTGAAATAGTGAATTTCAATTAAGATCCTTAAATCAACTATTACCTATAGGCAAAATAATTCTAATGGAGTTGCATTTCTTCACCCCGCTGTCTATAATGCAGCGTTGGGTGGAACCCTTTATTTTTATTTCGTTTTTCCCCCTTTCTTTTTTAACTAAATCTCATAACAATAGAATATTTTTTTTGTTTTGAACATACAGTATAAGATGTCCACCTGACAGCGACAAAGATGGGTTGTTTGATGCAATCAGAGAAGTGGGGGATGTACTATCTGAGACCTAGGCAGACTTAATGCAAACAATCGTATGGACTAAACGCATAAAATGCATAATGTAGAATGTGTAACCACTCAGCAGAGATGACAGGAAGTTGAGTCCCAGAATGGAAAGGCTACACCCTGGTGACGCATAGACGGGCAGCCTTTCATAAAAACATCACAAACATAACACCTCATAATGTAGAAGAGTAGTAGAAGATGAGTGTGGTAATGCACTAGCATCTCCAGTGACTACAATTATTGCAACAATAATAAAGATATATTCATAATCAAGTTTGTGTAATATTGGCATACACTTAATTATAATAAAACATGCAATGTTTTTTACATGCAGCCACAAAATATACGAGTAACCCTGAAAAAACAAAACCTGAAGGAACCACAAAAGAGTAAAGACACTTTAGACAGCATTAACAATGTAAGAAATATCTAATCCTTTTATTACATTCAACAGAAATACAGTACACTGAAATTGCACATATTCACCAGATATAGCAGCATTCTGACTGGCAAGTAGACTAATCAATAGGCACAAAAAATAATTAAATACGAAACACATGTTCACATGTGTTCTGGTGGCCATTTTCTGGACATTCAAATTTCACTGAAGCAGTTAATTTACACACCAGGTAAAACAGATTCTATGTGGCTAAAAACATACCTTTAGCTGCCAGTGACTCATGGTTTTACCGGCAGGAGCCGACTGGATGAAAGGTCAAAAAAAGCAATGGCAGTGAAGAGGGCTCATGTCAGTGATTCACTGTGTCCAGTGCTAAACCACAGAGCGATGCTCGCCACACACGTACATGGCACTCGGCTGGATGCGCCGCTTCGTGTTACCTGGCAGCTGGGGAAGGAACTTGAAGTATTTGGGCATCAAGTCGAGGCAGGCGTCGCGGAACTTCTTGATCCGCCAGTAGTAGATGAGGGGGTTGAGGGCCGACTTGAGGTAGCACAACCAGAGGAGCCAGGTGCTGATTTGGAAAAAGGTGTCCCTGCGGTAGAAGTCCCTGCTGAACGTGCTCACCAGGCTGTACGCGGCGAAGGGCGCCCAGCACACTGTGAACACGGAGAAGAGGATGAGGATGGTGGTGAAGGCACGCGTCTTGAAGCTCATGTCTATGTTCATCTGGAAAGGTCTCTGCAGGCTCATCAGTCCCAGTTTGCTGGCCTGGCTCAGGCAGATGCTGTCCGAGTGGCTGTGGATGCGGATAGCGTTGTGGCGGATGGTGTTCAGTATCCCCATGAAGGTGTACAGCATGACCATGAAGGGCGTAAAGAAGAAGACCAGCATCAGGATCAACACGTAGGCGTGGTAGCCCCTCTCTTCGCTAAAACCGAACACACACTGCGGGGCTCTGGACGGGATCTGAAGGGAGGGGAAACCGATGGACAGCGGGAAGGAGAAGACGAACGAGAGTCCCCAGGTTATCACGATGAGCACCTTGGCTCTGTGCGGGCTCAGCTTGTCTTGTTTCTGCACGATGATGAGGAAACGGTCAATGCTGATTATGAGCAGGATGGCCACGCCCTCCATCACAAAGAGCCAGAAGAGCATCGCCGACACACGGCAGAACACGTCCCCGAAGATCCAGCGCGTGGTCACCACGGTGACCAGGGCGAAGGGCATGTTGAGGACGGCCAGCATCATGTCGGCGAACGCTAAGCTGGCGAGCAGGATGTTGATGGCCGAGCGCATGGCCGACCTCTGGTACACCATCAGGCACACCACCACATTTCCCAGGAGGGCCACCAATAGGATGACAACCATGACTGCACAGAAGAACACCTGGAGCGGCAGGCTGACGCCGTGCTGCACACTCCCCGGAGTGACTTCCACCACGGGTGTGATATGCTCCAGCGGCACCCGGTAGCCATGGGAGGAATTTTCCACGGAGTTCTCAGTGGAGATGTTTACCAAGGAAATGTCCTCCATGGCCCCTGCCGCCGTTAAGCCCTCCGGGAGATGCGGGCGATCGGAGAAGTTCAGCAGCCCCGTGATGAGGCAGCAGAGGCTGGCGTTGATCTCCCCTCCTGCCTTGGGTAGGGGGAGGGCAGTGGAGTGGACCATTCTTCCCCAGCCTGGAGGTTGGACATTGTCGACTGGGTGTTCTCAGCCTTGACACAACACCTCCAGTGTCTTGGACGCTTTGGCCACACACACCCGCATCTTCACAGATCTGAAAGCCTGAAGAAACAAGAACAGATAAGGGTAAGGCATGATAAGGGTATTAGGGTAACATACATAATAGCATGTCTCCTGTAAATTCTAACTCCCTTTGCCCCCCCAACACTCAACTACTAAATAATGATGAGAATCAATATATCAAAAATGGTGGGCATTTTATGAAGGAGATCGGGAGAGATTATATAATATTCTTCCCATCAAAATCGCAGTGACAGTGAGCAGCACATAACCAACTCAAACAGTTAGATAAAAAGGAAAGGGAAGAAAGTAGTGTACGCCTATGGCCATGCATACAACTCCCCAAATTAACTCAAAATAACTAATCTTTCTCTAAAATGAGAAGGAATCTACAATCATAAAGTTGAATGTCACATTATGATTTTACCTCACAGCCTGTTCGGACAGAATGAGTGAAGCATAGATTTAATTATCCCATGCATAATTTTGGTTAGCAATGTGATAAAGAATCACTTAAACAGAAAAAGTGTTTTTGACATCTACCACTGATGAGTTTGTGTATGGTTTAGAATGATTAACATAATAAAGGAACTAGTGCACTCCCCCCCGCCAATGCCAATATAGGAATTTATTATACTGTTTATTTAAAAAGCACACATACGTTGTGTTGTAGTGCTACTTTTAGAAGTGGGGGACGCCCCATAAGATACGGGCCCGCACACATGCACGTGCATTTGCGTGCACGTGTGCAGATGCGCACTATAAAGCGTGCAGAGTTGCAGACGTGTATATCCTATTTAGAAACAGGGTTGACAATGCTTAATCATATCCATAAAAGCAAATGACAAGTCAAAAAACATATTTTTGCCCCAAAATAAATGTAGGCGTGAGAGAAGTGGGGGAGATGCCGCTCCCCCGCCCCTCCCCAAAACACCACTGGTTACGAGACATGAATGCAATGTGTTAATCCATGAATATGTCTGAGCAGTATGCGGCTGTTTTACTTCCTGCAGACCCTGTCACTAACCAACATGCAGGGCTCAACCAGGAACAACTCAATACAGCAATAAAAAGAAAACCCTTATCGCTTGTATAAACATTGGGCGCTGTTATTTCAGGACAGCTGGTATCATTTACAATGGCTGAGCAGCATGTCAAATAATAAAATATGTTTACCATTGCTTTTCTGCACAACACAAAAGGTTTTGAAAGAGTCCTTTGAGGCCAGCTCATCCTTTATAAATGATACATTTTCCACAAAATGTGCATCTACTTCCCCCTATATAATTTATGTTAAAGTTAAAGTTATTACACAATGTGGATGTACAACTAAAACAATTACAATAAGGCAAAGTACTGTGCCAAGTGGTCAAGGGCTATATTAAGCAGGACCTTTTCTTAGAGAACAAATATGAAAACAGAGCCAGCGTCCTACATATAGCCTATTCGATATTTTCTAGAGAGGACATTTTGTCATGGGTGCAGCAGAGCATAAAAAATGTAGTATTATTAGTATTGAACACTGTTCCACACCAGAGAAGGTACAATGCTTGCTGCTCTTTGCAGGCAGTGACCTAAAAAAATATTAAAATAGCTCCTTCAACCTCTGAGCAATCAAGTACACTTGCAGCGAAATGGATGCTAGGATACTAAGGGTTCTCGAAGACTGTGGATAACTCAAGTATAGAGACATGGCAGCACAATCTCTCAAGATGGAAAATTGCAAAGAAACCAATTAAATAAATTAAACATTTTCAACCACATGGCCTTGAATTCAAATAAATTGTCAACTCTAAAAGGGTTCTGTCTTTAAGTCAATAATCATTGTTGTTGAGAACAGCTGGTGGTTTATGGAATTAATAACATTTGTACATGATGTATTTACGGCTATATCAGTACAATTTATGATTGATTCATGATGAGTAAGTTTGACACAAATCTAGAATCAGGAGAAATTCATCCATTTTCCAAGGAACCCCAAAACATACTTGTTTCTGAGTTATACTGTGTGAAATAAAATCATCCTTAACCCTTATATGAAATGAATTAATTATGTAGATTTAAAAACATTGTTTTAGTTCATGGTCTTGCTGCACTGGCATTTGTGCCCTCAAACAGGTGCCCCTAAAATGATGACATTCCAGGTTGATAGACAGCTCCTCTACCCTCGTCATAGAGGAACATGGTAATGTTGATCAGCATGCAACAGCAGCACGCATTACTGGTACTATACTGCATGTATTGTTTATACTCAATCAAAACGTAATAACGTAGGCATGATCAATCATTTAAATCGAGGTGTTATGGTTGGACCGTTGGGGAAATCTAGCAAACATCCCATTTTACCATTAGTTCAGCAGCAGCCCTGAAATATGACTGTCATAAGTACGAGCGTCATGATGTGAACCATGGCTATGTAGTTCAGCAGGAGCTATTGTCGTATCGCAAATGTTAAGGTATTGACTATCTGTTTGGAACCTCCATCTACGCTTTCGCTCTAGATGAGGTCCCAAACGGAGCTAGTTGTGGCTGTGAATGTGATTACAGCCTGTCACAAAAAAACACCCATTCCATTCCCCCTCCATTCAACAGTTGTTTCACAGCGGAATGTCATTTTTATCACCCTGTTTGTTTTTGACTGCAGACGAGACAGTGAGTGGACAGTTGGACAATGGACACCCCCTATGAATGAACAAGTCAGTCTCTGCTGCATGCCAGTGCCTTTAAATGTGCAATAAAATCAAACATAATAGAATATTCCAATGTGTGAATTAATTAGCCCGTGCAAATATTGTCAAATATCTGAGCCATTTCTTTTTTATATATATATATAAATTGCGTATTCTAAAAGATGTTGGAATAGTTAAACAAATAAAATATATATATTATCAAACAGCCATGATTGATATACGCGTACTAAGATAATGCAGTCATTGATGATTGTTGATGTTTTTTCCTCGCATTGTGTTTTTCTACCAAATGCTTGAGAGGGGGAGGAAGGATGCCCACTGGCCCAAGCCCACAGAGACTTCACAATCTCTATGGATATATGGACAACGTCATTGTTGTTTGTTGTTGGACAACAATGCATTTTACACACACTCCAATGTATCGATCGCAAGTCATTGACTTGAAATGACTCCATTATTACCTTCATTCTCCCACCACACGACACGAAGCAGCTGCTATCCAGATGAATCGGTTCAAGTGTGTGTCTGTCTGTCTCAGCCCTTATGGTTCATATCGTCACCCTCTTTGTGGTCGAGGACTCGAGGCATGTGGTGGTGGTGGTGGTCGACTGGATCGTTGATCTCACGCAATGATAATAACTAAGTTACCTGTCCTTCGATCAAAATATAAAGATAGATATAGAGACGAGAGTACGTGCGACAATGGGCGATGATGTTCCTCCCACACAACTGGAAACCGTGAAGAGAAATCGGCACATTTACTCTCGCTTTTGTTTCCACTGGAGCCAGAAAAACGGATTGTTTTACCCTCCGCGTGCGTTACTTTCGCCCCAAATACATAACACCATCTGCTCGATGTATTAACCTGAACATATTAATTCACCCGTTCCCCTCCGTAGTTAGTCACTGATGAGAGCAGTCGCCCCTCCAACGAGATGTACGATACGATGCAACATATATCTCAGCCTTATTATTAATACACTACACTTACAAACTACAAGGTCTCTCTTTGGTCGTGTCCATGGAAACTGACACCTCCACCAGCCAATAGTTGGGACAGGAACGGGTCTTCAGATACGCCCCTTCGCGTCCTCCAATAGAAATGACCAAATGCGAAATAAGGGGAGTGGATTTTCTTGCGAAGGAAAGGGGTTTTGTTTTTTGCGCACGTGCGGCAGGAACCAAAGTGTAATGTTTGATAAGTCACTGAAACCATATACAATATTAGGTTATAGGTTTTTATCAGAATCTATTAATATGCATTCCGTTACAGAACTGGTTTTCAGACTTTTACATTTTTGTAACTCTCTAGACAGATGACAGCTGTGTTAAGAACCTTTTAGACATGTTTAATAGGCTGCCAAATTGTGAAATACCAGTAATAAAGGCAACATATTTTTAAACAGAGGCTTTGAGAGCTTATCTGCTATTTTCACAATATTTATCTGTGGAGCCGAAATGTAATGCATCAACTCCCACATTCCAAGTGTTAGTGATTGTCATAGGGTAGGGGGTCCTGGCCAGTTTGAATATGATCACATTTTGGGGCATCATAGCCTGAAAAGGTTGAGAACTACTGATACGAGTTAGCCTCTACAGCTGAGAATATGAAACCTAGAGTACCTATTTTGGGCATTTCATTATAGGCCAACAAGATCCAAAAATGCCAAAATGTACCTATTTTGGGCATTTCATTATAGGCCAACAAGATCCAAAAATGCCAAAATCTTTTACATGTTTTTCAAAAATACAGAAAGTAGTTAACGACTAAAACCTTTAATTGGACCAGAGTTCGATCCCTTCACCAAAAATAGCCAATCTACCAGCTCATAGTCAGCAAGTGACACATTCTGAGCTTGTAGGTTGTCTATCTCTGTCTGACGTTAGTTAGTTATTGTTGTTGTGCAAGATCTGCAGCAGAACAAACATGTTAGTTAATGGCTTGGCTAATTCAAGTATGCAACATAGGATTGGCACTACTGAAACGTTTAGTAGTTTATATTGCAGCAATAACAATACAATAATCTCCACAACTTGAGGACCTACACATTACAGAGAAAAGGAGTTGCATTTATTTGAACTAATCTCATTCTGAAAAACATACACATGGAGAACCACCTGAAATTACGTGGTAAAACGATGGCTAAAATAAAATTGTGTGTGCGTATATGCAGCAGATAGAGGCAATTGCCATAAGACAATTGTTACATCACCACGTACGTAGATGCAGTGCGTTGGGACAGTTTAGCCAACACCATAGAGCTCAATACTCTGATGATGCTAGACAGAACAGTGGAGGGAAGCGGTTCAGGAGTTCCTGATGCTAGACCACACTCTTGCACCGCAAAAGTCACTGCTTTTGATATGACTTTGTGTTTTTTTAAAGTAATTACATATCAATTACATCCAATGTGGTCTTCTTTTATCGTGGATATCAAATGTGATATACCATAGTAAAAGAAGACCAAATGTTTAGAACAATAGTATTGGTCAGAGCAAACTGGAACTGGTGTAATATACTTTCATCAATACAATTTTCCATTTAGGAATTTATCCAGAGCAACTTAGCCTATTATGTAAAAACATAGTAAGCATGAGCCCTAGTCAACAAACTATTTACATAATAAATAAATCTTAACAATTTAACTGATGAAGATGTCCTATTGCTCAATGTATGCTCCATCGTATGACTGTCATGCACCGAAAGCATAATCGTCAAACTCACAACGCGCCAAATCAGCAATGGTTTGCACGCTTATACAGTAAGATTGGCTATATTAACTGCTTCACTTTTTCCGTCTTTGGTGGGATGATTTTGACTTCAAAGGGGATGAAGAACTTCAGAAGGGCTTTTGTGTCTTTCATGGTAAGGGAATACTCCTGTGCAATCTTCTCGGGGGTCCATGTTTGTGGCTCCCGCTTGTGACTTGCAAGGGCTCTGAGAGCCTCCACAATGGACAGTTTGCCTTTAGGAACGTCTTTAATGTCAACAAGGCCGTAAGGGTCTCCGGGTAAGCTGTACTTCAGTGGTCTGCGCTCTTCTTTCTGTTCCGTTAGTTGCTTTGGTGACTGTGAGGAAACAGTGGTGACTATTAAAAAGTGCAATAAGTGAGTGATAACATTGTTTTGTTACAATTAGTGTTTAGCTGATAGTAATCATAGCTATTACTGTAGCTATATAGAGTTTCTCCTATACTAATGTTCTCCCCATCTCTACAGCCATGGTCTACGGTTTCAATTTACGAATGCATATTCGTAAATGGATGGGGTAAAAGAAAAAAGAAAACTAAAAGAAAAACTAAAATAAATAAATAAAGTCACCTTGTGTGTTTAAGCCCAATAAACACCAATGACACAGATTTGGTGTACAATGTACAATTGTACATAGAGGGGATAAAGGAGCAGATCTAGCAGACAAGCAACTAGATTCCATTGTTAATTTCCCGCATTAGAGTTGCAGTACCACCCTGACAGCCCATTCACAGGAAAAGTTAGATCTGTCTGTAACCTTATACAACATTAAACTCACCAACATTGCAGCTGTACGACAGAAAGCTTGTATTATCCTCTTTGTATCAGACAAGTTTTAGTATCATGAAAATAGATACTTTCGGTCAATAAATTCCGTGCAAGTGATAATCTTTCTAACTGTCCGAGTTTGGAACCGCTCGTTTGAGATCACTCACCGGTCCATAGTGCATACAACCTGTTTCGAAATTGCACATTAAGCAGGAGGCAACAGGACGTTACTGAAAACAAACACTTCCAAACTTCAAAAATTATCACCTGCACAGAATGTATTGACAGAAAGTAAGTAGCTCATAAAAGAAAAAGTGGTGAATGGTGATTTAACATTGTTTAATATACAGATCAAACCTTTCTGTTCGGATGAATGGATGGGCTGTCAAGGGTTGGTATTGCAACTCTACATTCCAGATATATAAAAAAAGAATCATACATCATCTAGCTCCCCTCAAAAATAGTATCTATTGCTTGCAAGCAGATCAGGTCTAGTTTAGTCTTGAGGTACCCTGGTCAACTAATGTATCGTTTAAGTGGTTAAGAAAAAGTAGCAATAAAGATATTGTAAAATACTTTGTTACATATGAGGTGTAGGGGAGTAGAAGTATAATAATACAATGGAAAAGCACCTCAAAACCTTATGAATGACCTGTGTTTTAGTTAATCTAAGGACAATCCATCCCATTGCTTGGAATTTAATGGCAAACAAAAGGTGATTGTAAAAGAGCAGATGATTACCAATACCATTATATGCCACTCTGAGCGGTGGCATTATTCCATTTACACTTGTATAACAAACACATCTCACACACACGCACACGCACACACACAGTAATATTATTATTATTATTATTATAATAATTATTAATAATAATAATAATAATAAAGGAGTCAGGTAATTCTGTCAGCTAATGATTTTAGGGTCATTTTAAATCAGATAAAGATACGTTCATGTGGTACCCCAGGGAAACTCACTGTATATTTTTGAGAGATGTTTATATATCATACAGTCTGTAACTGTGGTCATTGTTCAGTCAACTATTAGTTATTGTGGTGTAATTCAGTTGTAATGATAAAAGTATACAGGAGGTGTTAATAAACCATTCACACATGCTGCTGTCTGATATGAATATGATTCCATGATATTGCATTGCATCCCACCACCCAATCTGACCTCTGTTTCTGGATCTTTCGACTCCACGTACACAGACTGGAGGAGCGACAGAAGAGGGTCGTTCTTTTGGTGGATTGCATCAGTTACTCCCAGAACTGCAAGAAAACAGAAGGTTTAACAAAATGCTAAATGTGTGTCACACGAGTCTGACATGAACTTGAACGCTGAATGTGTCTGGAAATTATAACCCGAGCTGACCCCAGTCAGACATGACCACCAGACAATAAGACACTCACCTTCAGGATTGCTCTCAACCTCGGGTGGAATGTTGACCTGGTGTCTTGGTGCTGGTTCTGGTTTCTGCTTGGATAATTCACGGTGTACGCGATTTTCGAGATTAAAATTCCGAAACACCCGCGATACGCGTGCTCCCATATTTGACATCTTACACAAAACTGTAAGAGCACGAACAATAAAGGTTGTATGTACAAATGCATACGGAAAGCGAGAGGGTCCATTCCAGACGGAGCCAAACCTTTATTGTACAGCGACGCCTTGCGTTTGGAGTACTAATAATCATGTGCAGTTATCGAAGGGCGATGAATATGATTGACAGGCAAAGTGACATCTGCTGGCTAAAATTAATACGATGTTTTTCCATTGCATCTGAACTTCTGAAGAAGCTTTAGAACCGGAGAGAAAACAACTCCTGGCAACATGGCATACTGGAGTGGATTTTTCTGGTAAAACCTTTTAATACAGTCTTGAAGGACCATGACAAAGGCTTTAAATGGTGTTAAAACACCAGCAGATGGCAGCATTGTGCCAATGTGGGGCAAGTATGATGTAGGGCCACTCTTATTATTGTGGTTCTAATGCAGTGGTTCTCAAACTTTTATTTTTTTTATTTCAAGGACCCCCAATAACTCTCTAACTTTGGCAGCTACATCTTCAGCATCCTTCTCCCAATGTAGCCTAACGTTCATCCCTCCTTTTCACATGTCCAAACCATCTCAACCTCACCTCTCTTTATCCCCAATAACCTTCAAACCTGGGCAGATCCTCTAATTTAGTAAATAATTTCTGATAATGAACATACCTACATGAAAATAACATTTCTTATTACCATATTCACTGAACAGCCATCAATGTCACAAATGTCTTGCTCCCCAGAGTCTGTAAAAGTACCTATATGCTGTATCTCAAGAACCGTAATAGATACAGACATGTGTACAAAATATCCGCAATGCCCAACTTTATATTCACTTTCAAATACATTTATAGGGCTTAAAATCAAAGCATTTCAAGTTATAATTAAGGAAAAACAACATTTCTGGACAGACATCTTGGATTTTTGGGGCCACCATCTTGGAATATTGCGTGGCATGCGGTACTTTTGAAAAGAGTGGTATTTGAAGAGTATATGTACCAAATGTCATGCTTGTATCACCATTTGAACGATTCTTGCTATATATTGCAATTCTCTGTTGCACTAATATGGCCTCAGGCTTGTCTCAGGCTTGTGTCAGGCTTGTGTCAGGATTGCCAACAAAATATGAAATGATATTATTCTTACTTACTCCAGCCATAATTTAACACTTTCCATTTGGAACCCTGAGGGTCCCCCTAGACCCCACTCTGAGAACCAGCTTACCACTCCTGAATTGCAATTGTTAATATGAATGGTGGTGAAAATCACTGTCTCCAACTCCAACAGCTTTAAGAAAGAAAGAAAGAAAGAAAGAAAGAAAGAAAGAAAGAAAGAAAGAAAGAAAGAAAGAAAGAAAGAAAGAAAGAAAGAAAGAAAGAAAGAAAGAAAGAAAGAAAGAACAACATGCACCAACATGCTGTAAACAAATGAGTTTATTCAGTTAAAGACAATTGTGTCTGTCTGGAATGTTGGGTTGATTTGTTGGCCAAAGTTCTACCATGTTTCAAAATATTGTGCCACAATCAGGATGTATGTTCTCTGTTTTTATTGCATTATGACTTGGAGGGTAAGGATTGCTTATTTATCTATGAATCATATAGTATGGCACCTGTCAAAATTATTGATCTATTATAATTTTACATTCAAAATATTTTTTGCGAGTGTGAAGGAATGAGGAGTGAAAAATTTACAAAACATAAGGGTCCATTTGGGCCAAATGTTACATGCTCAGAGTAAAATTCACACTGAGGACTTGTAGTATTTGTGCTACAATGTTAAATATCAGCAGAAGAAAAACAAATAGCAATACAAAATACACTTATGATGACTAGTAGTGAATGACTACTGAACAGTGCTTGAGAAACATAACGGCCAAGCTACACCGAGTGTGTGTGCGTAAAACGCGCACACGCGAGCCCTGCATACACGCACTTTAAAATAGGACTGGATCTATAAGTGTGTGTGTGTGTGTGTGTGTGTGTGTGTGTGTGTGTGTGTGTGTGTGTGTCTGTGTGTGTGTGTTTGTGTGTGTGTGTGTGTGTGTGTGTGTGTGTGTGTGATACAC
>OOFJ01008355.1:1245-16430 GCA_900323375.1 Benthosema glaciale | reverse complement strand
CACTTTGCAAGAGTTTTTGTTGTGTAGTTACCTTGCCGTGATGTAATTCCAAATGTGGACCAGAAATTAAAAAGAAATGTTCCAGTGATTAGAAAGAATTAGTTCAAAATATGCTCCCCATTGACTTGCATTGCACACTAAAACGGACCGCATTCGCACTCTTTTAGTACGTAACGAAACACAAACAAAGTTGATTCAGACACTATAGAGCATCACCATAACTCATGCAGCTTTTGTTTCCATAAAAATGTTACCTTCCTGTTTATTTTACAGATTTGCAGATTGGTTTGGGGGTGAAATCAACCCTCAACGCCTTCTTACAGATATAGTCAGGGGTTTCTTTCTAATAAAATGGACAAATCAACAGGAAGGTAACATTTTTATGAAAAACAAAAGCTGCATGAGTTATGGTGATGCTCTATAGTGTCTTAATCAACTTTGTTTGTGATTCTTTACGTACTAAAAGAGTGCGAATGCGGACTGTTTTAGTGTGCAATGCAAGTAGGGAGCATATTTTGAACTAATTCTTTCTAATCACTGGAACATTTCTTTTTAATTTCTGGTCCACATTTGGAATTACATCACGGCAAGGTAACTGCACAAAAAAACCTCAAAAAAAGTGGTCTTGCCCTTTAAGTGCAATAATGGGTTACTTGTGAACAGAGCGCAAGTAAAGATTTCGGTCAGACCGAAAGATCGGTACGTCCTTGGTCTTGGTGATGACGTAACAGAGATGGGTTACAGATCTTATTCATGTATATACATACAGTATCCACCAACAGTCAAACATGTCATAATGACGTCACCTATAAACATAGAAGGCGTACCAAATTTCAAATCTGACCGATTTCATATATTCATAATACTACTAAGTAGTAGTTAAGTGCAATAATGGGTTACTTGGGACTTGATTGTCATGATATGTAAAGCGCTTTGGTCAATTCTGTTGTTTTTAAATGTGCTCTATAAATAAAGTTGGATTGGATTGGATACATCATCTCATACATAGTGCCAATTGAGCCATATTTCATACTAAATTTTGTATTTGCACCTACCTCTACATCAGATGGTATTCCCAAAGTGGAGTGACCCAGGGCAAGAGTGCCAGTCTATGTGATATTCCTACACAATTCGTTTATTTCAGGTGTGTCTTCCTCTGGTGCCCCCTTCAAGGCCCCAGGAAGAGTTGGAGACTCACCCCTGCCTGGCTGTGGCCTGTATGCTGAGCACATGGCAAGTAAACTCTTAACTGTGACTTCAAATAACACTGTGTGAAGTGAGGGGCACTCTTATCCACTAGACAGCGTCCTGATACACTTATGATATAAAGACTTTCTTTCTTTATTTCCACTTTTAATTAATCACCAACAAGGATTAGAGGTCTATGATATCAATGTTTGTGTCAGGGAATTTGTCATCATGACGTAACATGTCTATTTGCTATAAGTGTCTATTCAATTGCTTCATTGTTAATGGGAATTTAATTTGTGTAGGACCAAAATAGCCAATGTGCTCGTCCACATATGATGTATATTATCCATTCATTTTCATTGGGAATTCCTCATATATCAACGTGGCGTACGCCAAAAAATGGGTGTACAACAGGCGTACACCGAAATCACCGCGATATCGGCATATATCATATCGGCAAGGCAAGCAGGGGAAACCCATCATGTAACTATGGTTTCCATACGTTGTTTGGTCGTAATCCCGTTCTCATTGTCGCAAAACGGGGGCGAGGCTTTGATTTCATAGGGCGTGCAAGGGTGTGCCAGATTCACTCTGAATTTTGAGCCAAAGTTTTCACTCGATTTGCTCGTCTACATATGATGTAAATTCTCCATTCATTGTCAGCGGCATTTAATGTTTGTGTTAGGACAAAAACTATACTATAACTGGAATATAGCTGGGGCTAGCATACTGTACATGTAGAGAGAAACAAGGAGAG
The DNA here is from genome assembly GCA_900323375.1 of Benthosema glaciale. NCBI lineage: Eukaryota > Metazoa > Chordata > Actinopteri > Myctophiformes > Myctophidae > Benthosema > Benthosema glaciale. Next base: position 14,482 of record OOFJ01008355.1, on the reverse strand, counting down.
AGGGATTGAAAGAGAGGGTGACAAATAGTGACAAAGAGAGATTATTAAGAGGTAGAGAGAGAGAGAGAGAGAGAGAGAGAGTAAGAGAGAGAGAGATATTTAAAAATGTCACATCAGTCAATTATGAATTTCATTTTCTACTTTTTCCCCCAGGTGGGAGCTGCCGCAGGTATGTCAGTTATATCATTGCCATGATTACATAATGTAACAGAACAGAACTCAGCATGGCCATAAACATAACATAAAAGAAAATTACACAACACAAAATCTCTTCTGTGTTCAGCTACAGGTGATGGTGACAAGATTATGTGTTTTTGTCCCAGCTTCCACATTGTCCAGCTGATGAAACAGGTGAGCAACCCTGACCCGCAGAACAGTTCAGAAAATACCTTATTTTTCTTTAGATAAATAATATAATATAATATATACTTTTATTGTCCCCATGGGGAAATAATATTCTTTGGACTCTTTCCATCTATCTATGGACGGAACCAGGGACTTGACCTTGCCAGTCAACTACTGGCATGCCGTCCACAAAATTGCTTTTGGATAGGCCTATCTCATTTGAGGGCGTGTTAACAAGATCACATAGTGATCTTGTTAACACTATGTGGTGTACATTTTGAAGTTTTGAAGAGCTGAGACTCACTGGCCTCTGTTATTGCGGTTTCTCAACCAGGGATCAGGACCAGTATTGTCTGAAACAATTACACTTTGGGTAGTTCACCAACGTGATTTAATGTGAACATTCATTCTCTGTTTTTCTTTTTTCTAAGGGTTCCGCCCCCAGTGTTGCTTGTCGTACCGTTCTGGACGACATCATGAGGAGGATAGACTCCGACAGCTGCTTTGAGATAGGACTGATAGCTTTGAATACAAAGGTAATGTATGAGGTCTCCATTTTTTGCTACTTTTGGTCGCCAATTATTTTCTTCAGTTTCTATGTTGAGGCAGATAATTACGGAATTTGAGATATGCAGTAGTAACACAAAGAAGACCCTGATGGGACATAAAGGTGATGTACTGTATTCTTTGTTTAAATTGTTGTTAACTCTATATTTTGATAGTAATCATTGTGTCTGTTCATTAACAGGGGTCTCCATGTTCTTCCAGCTCTTTTAGTAAACAGACAATTCAGTTTCAGGTCACAATATCATAGCCTGGAAACCAGACGAATCAATGCCTAAATTGTAAATTGTGGAAACACCTAGAGTGAGGCGTATGAACAGGTGTGTAGGCCAGTGGACTACAATTTTTCCTTATCGTTAGAATTGTAAAATAAAATGCCCAGGTCAGATATTGGTCTGGGCACTCTTTTTTTAATTAACCTTCGCACACCCGAGACCAATCGGACCAATCAGAGCCCACTATTCATTGTGAGCGTTTTTTGCTGTGATGTTGGAATCTGTCTGTAACCGCCAGTTCCAGACTAATATCTATGCAATGATATTAGTCTCGCCATGCCAGGCTAACAATATAAATTGTATCCAATCAAGAGAGCGAACTCATATAGGATACAGGATAAAACTGATACTAATACTCTTTGTTGGGTTCACTCTCCTGGTTGGATGAAATTTGTAACCCACCCGAAAAAGTATTTTCTGTAATACTAAAGAACTGGAGAGACGGGAGGTGGTGAACAAACATTCTATACTATAGAAATGATTATGATTCGAATATAGAGCTTTAACCTTTAAACAATAAACTTGGGAACAGAATCAGAACAGACTGAAAGAGAAAGAGAATTTACAGAAGATTCAGTTATTCTAATTCACATCTTATGTTTTGTCTTGTCTCTGTTTTTCTCCAGGGTGAAGTGGGGGCAGCCTCCACTGTTGAGTTCCCCTACACATTCTGGAACCAGGATATGGTTGCCGTGGAGATATGTACTAACCATCCACATTCCATTCATAGCGATGGAGGGGAAAACAGAAAAGTATGAAGCGATGATGACAGTAAGAAAGAAAGAGTCTCCCAAATTTTGACTGATTTCCCTTTTTTTGAGCCAAGAAGTAGTTGTGAGTCTCTTCATTCCAATGGAGAAGTGAATGGGTGTGGGGCGGGGAGAGGTAACCACGCTGTTGTTGTTCTTATTCTTACAATGTCTATGTATACTTTGTTTCTCCATTGTATTATGTTGTGTCTGAGATGTTTTCTTTTTATGCTCATATTATGTATGTGTGTTGAATGTATATATGTAAAAATCAATAAACATACTTTTCATGTTCATTGGTCAAGGTTCAAGGTCAAGGTTGTGCTTTATTGTTACATCTTGTGTACAGGTACATAAGAGTAAACCTTATTTTTGTTTGGCTTCCTTGGTAAAGGTTTTGTTGGTCCGCCATTCATCCACAACGCACAGTAACACCAGACTTTATTATTATCAATATCATTTATGTCTTGGGGCACTGTACCATCTTGTTCAATTCCAGCCAGTGGGCCTACCATGTACCGGTATGTGTTACACGTCTTTCTCTCTAACCTCAGCTTCCTGTCTCTCTGTACTCTAAAAGAAATAAATGAATCAAAATCAGACTAAAATAACCTTTAAAGTTGTTTCGGAATCTGATTAACATTGCCAGTCCAACCAGTAGCGTATGCAGGAATTACAAGTTGGCCAGGCTAAAATGTAAATTCCCCCTCGCCCGCCTCCCCCTGCCTTCGGCCGCGGGGGGGTGGGGGGTACAATTAATAGCTCTCCTTGAATTTGGCGTTGTATTTGCATGTCTATGGGAGGGTCACCTAACGCCTCACGTAAATGGACGCCTGTGAAAGCCTGGGAAAGGTGTGAATGAACAAGCAAGTCGGAGCAACATCATGCTCTCCCATTGTTCTACTAAGTTTGACAATGTTTTTCTTTTGAATCAGGGCAGGCTAGATTGAGATTTGAGCAGGCTATAGCCTTCGTTGCCTTATGGTAGATACGCCTCTGAGTCCAACCATATTGATCGAGGAGGAAATAGAAAAGTATGATGCAGAGTCAGAGACTGGATTTGGAAGTTTTCTGTAATGAGTCAAATGCTTTGGCACAGGTTTCTGCCAAGTATGTTCTCTTACACAAACGACCAGTATCACAAGACAAGTTCATTATTATTATTTATTTTATTTATTCATGAATTTATTAGAAGATTACAGCCTTACCACTCCTGTCCCTTTTTGAACAGTTTTGAACAATCGAGTCTGCTGGCTGCTTGAAAATCAGCCTTACCACTCCTGTCCCTTTTTGAACAGTTTCAATGAAAGAAACTGTTCAAAAAGGGACAGGAGTGGTAAGGCTGATTTTCAAGCAGCCAGTAGACTCGATTGTTCAAAAGGCTTTGCTGAGAAGGAAACTTGACTCAGACTCATTCTGTCACCTGACTCATGCTGTCGATAGTCTTGATAACTTTACAAGTACTGACATGACCTGTCAGTCATGCATCCTGTGATTACTGTCTGATCCTCCCTAGGATTTATTGACTCAGTCATGCTGATCAATGACGCAATAAATGACTGGTTTGAATTGCTGAGTTGCGGGGGGAGGAGGATATCCATATTCCCTCCTCTGGTCATTCATTTTTCTGCATGTGATGTGATATCTCTCTAACACACACACACACACACACACACACCTTAGGGTAAAATTAACAGTGAATATTTTCTTGTGCACCAAAATGTAACTTACAGTGGTTCTTAATTAATTTGTCAAAATGTGTAATTACACTTTGGCTTATTTTATTTTTTACATATTTCTCTTATGTGGGTCCCTCCCTGCTGGCTCAACATCTTTTCAGATGAGGGAGGGAGGGACAGAGGGTCAGACCAAACAGATTTAAATGTAGGGGTCGCGGTCCTTGACCTGGACATGAAAATGTTTAAGAACCACTGGCCTATATATTATGCTTATAGAATTTGAGGTCATCATCTTCATCATTGAAAGGTTGAGAATGAGAATGCAGTCTGGTCTCTCTACTGTAGCCTACTGACTCCTATTTGCCACGTCTCACTAAATGACGTCATCCTTCCCTGGGCTTGACAGCGGCACGCTCTCACTCACTGTGTGTTGCGCAAACGTTACAACAGACACAGACAAGATACTGAAGCGCCAGTTGTGCTGTGATCGCCCTCCCCAGCATTAGTCCTTAACGTTATTCAACGTGGTCATCATAACGCACGACATAGGCAGATACGGACGTTTGGCTAGTATCGGCTGTCTGTCATTCAACCTCGACTGTACGACGCGTTCCACCCCCTTGTTTTGTTCCTCAGTCGGCTAGTAGCCAGCTAGCTAATGGTGGTAGCTGCTATTTCCTGGTTGGAGTTGCAGCCATTTTGGGTTTTTTACTGAGAAGAAGCTGGTAGTAGTAGTAGGTGGGCTATCCCTGGTTCTTCTTCGGGACGGTGTGTTATTATTATTTGAAGCCAGGGGATATTTAAAGGACTTGACATTTTACGAGGCGGGATCTGACTGAACGACGAGGCCAAGATGAATCCCGAATAGTAAGTATATCATTAGTAGTACCTCCACATCATAATGTTATCAACCATGTCTGGTGATAACAAGAAGCTAACCGCTAAGTTAGCTTTGTTTGCTATCAAATGTTAGCTTTAGCTGACTCACTTAACGTTAGCCGCCGTGCTACAGGAGCTAGGTAACGTCAGCTGACGGTAGCCTGTTCTGTGTGCCGGTGTCGCCAGTATGCCTCCGTTGGACAGTATTCTAGCGAATCTAATCTATTAGCCACAACACGCATTCCTCACATTTCACCACGACATAAAGTGGACTTTAATGGCGCTTGTAGTTGACTTAGCATTATACGTGAGCTCAGTTAACACGTCCTCTGCACTGTTTATAGCCAGCTGTTAACTGGGACTCTGACAATGTCGTTCTGCCCTCTTTAACACCAAGTTTCCTTCTGATGTATCATGATGAAGTGTTTCTCATTAAACATGAAATCTAACTTGTCAACGTTTGAGCCGTCGTGATACTATGTGTAATGATCATCTCCTGTAGTAGTTTAGGTTGGTTGGTGGTGTTCCTTTGCTATTGCTAACTTGACAAGCAGTATAGTTTTCATCTTCGACCCTTTTCTTTGGTTTATACATCTTAAAACCAAAGTAGCTGGTCATGACTGGCGTTATTTACTTGGGATTCCAATGTTTCTGCTATATAGTTAGAGCCACACTCTGGAACCTGTTGCTGATTGCCATAGTAGAGAGGGTGTTCCATTTACAGCATACACTAGCAACCACCAGTGTTAAGTGGACAATAACTAATATATTAATGTGTTGATTTGTTTACACCCAGTTAGACTGGTGCTTTCATTGAAGTTCCCATGGCTTTAGAGTGAAATAGAACAGTAACTTGTACAACAAACCAGAAATCACCCTCATCTCTAGATGTCTTAGTCATGTGTTGGTCACATGCCATATGACAACCCTACTGTTTCACCACAGTAATGTTGAGTAACTCATTAGCTGTTGCCAAGGCTCCCTTTCTCTTTACTCTCCATTCACAAATTAAGTTGGGTCAAATTTCTCCCAGGTGGAATATGTGATGTCTCAGGTGGAATTGTGTGGATTAGGGTTGCACCTGTTGCATAGCCATTAAAATCACTTTCTGATCACCAATGGAATAACAAATTAATCCTAGTATCCATATTCTGAGGAGGAAGGATCGTTTGACATAAATAGCTGACCTAAATGCTATCAAATTGCTGCAAAGTGTTGTGAGCTCTGACCCTTGGTCAAGTTTGATAAATATAGAGGGATTAAGTTGCGCTTTGATTGTTGTAACATCTCGCAACTCTTTCGCAAGCCACTGATTCTAAACCACTATGCTGAGTTTACAATTCAGCCAATTGTGCTATTGTCATGACAATATTGTAACTGGTTCTAAAGCACAAACTATGCTGAGTTTATGATTCAGCAAATGCTGCTGTTGTCATCATCTCATGACACAATCTAGTAATACTAAATGGACTCCTGTAGTGTAGCACTTACATTTTCAGCCTCTACTACTTAAACTATGTCTGTACCTTCACCAGCAAATGGCAGTCACTTTGACCTCTATTGATAATAACACATGTAAAATTTACATTTGTCACAACATTTTCAAATAGATGGACGGAAAAAAGCCAGCGGCTTAACCGATTTCCATTACGGTCATGTGCAAATTATGTTTTGTTGCATGATGTGTATGTGTGTAATTGCAGGTGCCAAAAGTGTCCTTGTGCATGTCAGTCCAAGCACCCATAGGTGCCGGAAAATGCCCTTGTGGGAAAAGTGTGTGTGCCTCCCTTTTACACTAGGGGGTAGGGATTTGATTCCTGAGAAATACAGGTGGGGTGGGGGGCATCCGTGCTGCAATACAAAATCAGAACTGTCAGAACTTAAGGTCTGAGTAGTTGATTTGATAAAGCTGTTTTGGGCCAAGACTAATAAACATCAGTCTCCTTGACTGAGGAATGTTTTATTTACATGCGTTACAATGTAGGCATTTAGCAGGCGCTCTTATCAAGAGCAACTTAAAAGATATCAATGACTATGTTTGTGGAATGGTAGTAATATGCATTGGCAGCTACTCTTCTCTTTTCCTACTTTGGTAGTACCTTCTCAAAATCCTCTTGAGCAATGTGTAGCCAGACTGGCTTGCACAGGGATGGCCATTGTCCAAGGCTGGCTTAACGAAGAGGGCATGACTGGATTTTATTACAATGGGAAACGGGGGAAGATTGTGAATTCTGGGAGGCAGGAAACAACTCGGGCTCAGCTAACACTTGATGCTAGAGGTTCACTTTCCTTTGTCCATACCATTTTGCTGTACCAGACATTTGAGTAGTGATGGACACAACACCAATTCAGTTTATTTTGCCATAGACAGACTTAAACCACTATTTTGGGGTCATTCAACTGAAAGGACTGAGATCTAAATAATTATTTATTTGTTAGACAGATCTGACACGTTTGCCATGTTAGTCATATGTGGAAAGTCATATGTGCAGAAATGTTATTGAGTCTACTTGCATAACATTCCATACATTTTGAATTATGTTTGTGTAGAAGTAGAAAGTGTTTGACACTGGTACCCAATTCTAGTCTCTCAGTGTAAATGATGCATATGGAAAAACAATTTCTAACTGAGTCTAGTAAACATTGGTACAATTGACTGTACTCATCTGTTTGACTAAATGTTAGAAAAACAGAGTAAAGTTGGGAACTTGGGATAAAGGTTTTGTATTCTCCTAAAGGGAAACTCTGGTTAGGCCCATGTTGTTAATGCCTTTGTACTGTATTTGTGTGCACGATTCTCTGGCCCATGGATGTGGATCATAACCAGTTATGGCATATTTCTTTGTATCTTTGTTTATTGACCTATTTTTAAGTTGAGGAGTACTTGTGAAAGCATTAGCATGTCACTCATATTCATCCAATCAGAACTGTAGGTGGAGTGGGAATGGAATGTAGGTTATTATACATGACTGTACCCAAAAAAGTGTCAGTCTGTTGGTCAAACCAGTTGAGCCTTGGTTTGTGAGCCTTGCCTCGGAATGTGCCATTAGAATGTAGAATGCCGTAATGTCAAGTATAATGTGTGAGCTGTAGCCAATGGGCTAAACATGCCGGAATGCTGCTATGGTCCTTTTAATGTACAGGTCAGTATCCAGCACAAGCCAGCATACAAGGCAACTTTGAGCTCATATTTCAGGCAGCCCGCCCCACACCTTTTCCTGTCCTCCACATGGAATCTGTGTGTAACATGTACTGTGCTTACATGCATGTGCTCACATCGCGTGTGTGTGCATGTGCACGTGCATTGTATTTGTAAGGTATGGGTATGGTCTAAATCCAGATGATCTTAAATGAATTCCAGCGAGTGTGACTCAATCAACAATAACCACTCGACCAGCTCATTAAACATACATCAGGCTGATAGGACCTCGGTAAATCATACCTCGAGGCGGCCATGGCTGAATAGGTAGAGAGGCCGCCTGCGAAACAGAAATCCAAGGTTCGATACCGAGCCCTTCAGGCTTGCAATGTGTCGCTGTCGAAGACCCGACGTATGCCTGTCCCTGAGCAAGACACTGAACCCCTAACTCTATCTAACTGACTTTATTGTCAAGTAAATGGATGAACGCGTAAGCCTTATTTTAGACTTAGTTAAAACAGTGTTCAGCAGATCTACAAGCTCATGCGTTTATGTGGCGATTGTTGAGCGGCTATTTGAGCTGTTTTTTTCGAAGGTTTTGAAAGAAGAAAATGTTACATTTCAATATTTTACACACGTTTTCATGGAGGAACATCTTGTCTTCCAAAACAAGTATTTTGGTGCAGTAGATTCATTTCTAAGTACATTCACATATTTTGAAGTTGAACCTCTCCTAATTCTAACCATAAGGAACAGTGTGCAGCCAGTTCTCTGGTAACGGGGACCAGTTACAGGCGCACAGAAAGGCCATACAGTAGTTTGAACACTAACCACTCACCCACCATAGAAGTTGCATGTCGAAGGAAATATTTCATTTTATTCACTACCCTTTTTGTTCCACTAATCTTTTCACCTATTCCACCTACTTCTGTTGGTTTCATACAACTAATCACATGACATGAGCTCCTGGCCTCTACGCCACTGACCTGCACTTCCTTGTGGAAATGTCGCTGAGCTCAGCACAGCATTGTCATTGTCCTGAAACTAAAGTTGCAGTTGTTCAAATATCCACCAAAAAACATATCCAAGTTTAGACTATGATGATTTTTTCAGGCAGCAGCTAGCTGATATCGACCTAAACTTGAAGGAATCAGGTGTGCGTGTGTGGTTATGTTCTCTTTTCTTAATACTGTACATTTTTGTGTGTCTTATATGATCTGCATTGTTAACAACACCTACCTAAAAGTAAGCATTGCAACCAATGATTTCTCTGGGAGCAACTACTGCTTTATAGAATGGTACATTTGAAAATGTCATCTACAGAGCAAAAGAGGTTGGGGGGGGGTCTTCTCACTGACAGGTGAGTCAGCAGTGCATGATGGCAGTTCAGTGGCAACATGTGTGAGCCGGATGGTTAATTGGCATGACTACGGTAAATTGGTTTAAAAAAAGAAACACTCAAGCAGTGAACCAGGAACTGAAGGCAGTTAAAGGAGGGGACATGGTTTGTTTGCAGCACTGCTTTAAGTTCTATGCCGTTTCCCAGAACTAGCTAGGCTATATCACACAGCTCCATCATCCAGGTTTTACACCTTTTAGCTGCCGTTACATTAACCCAGAGAGACTTGATGACTGAACAAGGGCTTCGGTCAGTGTCTTGGTCAGGGATATATTGATTGAACATGCCAGACATGATCTATCTATGCCATGCAAACTGCCATAAGAATAGAAATCAAAGTTGAAGTGTCACGACAGATATTTGGGACCTAAAGTGCAGGATGAACCCTCTCTTACTGTGACTTGTCCAACAGCACTTTAACACTGGCATGAATGATTCACACAGAGAAACACATGCCTCCCTTCTATGCATGACAGCCACCACAACAAATATATACTACAATACAGAATCCAAATAGATGAAACCTTAGACATAAATATTTTCAACTAAGTCATAGCTTTCATAATATATATTTTGTTATTAGTGTATTGTCACCTTGATTTCAATCATTGGTCTAACTGAAGTCTCTCTCTCTGCCTGTCTCTCTTTCTACAGCGACTATTTATTCAAGCTGCTTCTCATTGGTGACTCTGGTGTTGGAAAATCTTGCCTTCTACTCCGATTTGCAGTAAGTCTGGCTATAACAAAGCATAATGTACTGTGTATAGTTTATCATGTAGCTTGTTAATTAAACAAATGAGCCCTCTGATTATTGGTCATTGAGTGGCCTGCTTAGACAGAGTTTCATAAAACTCATCAGTGACCTGTTGGCCCTCAAAGGAAGTGAAGACATCCTAGGATGTCTGAGCAATCTCTTACACACTGGTTCTCTCTTCCTGTCCTATCTCCTTCCCCCAGGATGACACGTACACAGAAAGCTACATTAGCACTATCGGTGTTGACTTCAAAATACGAACCATAGAATTGGATGGAAAGACCATCAAACTTCAGATCGTAAGCACACACACACACACACACACACACACACACACACACACACACACACACACACACACACACACACACACACACACTTGAGAGTGTAAAATGAAACCAAATGGACTGTAGGTTTCATTTTACACTCTCAAGAGTTACATTATTGTTAAACATCTGCATTGCTTAATTTACAAGAAGTCTTCACAATTAGAGAATGTAGAAGAATTGTTAATTTGAACATTTGCCTGTTATCTCTCCCATGGTACCAACATCAATGCAGAATGGAATTGTGGACAAAATATCGATCACATAAGTTTTAGGGTCTGAGAAGCTAAATCTCATCAAATGGTAGTCTATGGCTCAAATGCTGAATAAATAATGGGAGCTTGATATGAAAAAGGTTGAAAACCACTGATCTATCTGAACAAGCGACTCTTGTCTCGTGTGTGTGTTGGTTAGTGGGACACAGCGGGTCAGGAGAGGTTTCGAACCATCACATCCAGCTACTACAGAGGCGCTCACGGTATCATCGTAGTGTACGATGTCACAGACCAGGTCAGTTCTCCACCAACACTGTCGATTTGCCTGCTCCTCTAAATGCATGAAAATGCAATGAGTGTCATTTTGACCAAAAGATAAGTACCATACCATACCGTAGAATTAAAGAAATTCCGGACTAGACATTTTCGTAACCATAATCTGATGTTATTATATCCTAGAACGAGTGGTACAGGTGAGCGTCTCGCAGCTCCGACTGCGCGAGCTGGGTCTTGCGCTAAATCACTTATTTTGATAGCTCGTCTTTCATAATGACTAGATTCGTTCCAGTGTTTTGTCCCGCATAGGCTGCCATGTACCTCTGTACCACTCATATTATAGTCGATATATTACTTGTCTCAAGTCTCTGTAAGTATATCTTTCACAGCGTATTGAAATTTACGGATTACAATGGCTTCCTTGAAAATGTAAAAACTACAGTATGGTGCAAATAAATTGGCAGTAATTTCAAGTATGCTATAGTTTAGGTCAGTGGCCTAAACATGCCAGCTCACCAGTATGCGTTAAACCATGACATGTTTCTACATTCACTTTGTCCCAGGAGTCTTTCAACAATGTCAAACAGTGGCTACAAGAAATCGACCGCTACGCCAGTGAAAATGTCAACAAGCTGTTGGTGGGGAATAAATGTGACCTGACAACAAAGAAGGTGGTGGATTACACAACGGCTAAGGTAAAGGCCCTGAGCCACTTCCAGAGATAAATGAACACACTTAGCCCTGCTTAACTTCATTCTGCCTCGTCTGACCCAACCTAGTCTCCCATCCGTTCTAGCAGGCTTGTCTTAGTTAGACGACACCCTCTCACTTTACACACTTCCTCTCCTCAGGAGTTTGCAGACTCCCTGGGCATCCCGTTCTTGGAAACCAGTGCCAAGAATGCCACCAATGTGGAGCAGGCCTTCATGACCATGGCTGCCGAGATCAAGAAGAGGATGGGCCCCGGAGCCACGGCCGGAGGCAACGAGAAGTCCAATGTTAAGATCACCCCTGGAACCACCGTCAAGCCTTCTCCCGGAGGTTGCTGCTGAACACTCAGACCCCCACCCCCCATAGGCTCATCAACTTTAGCCCTTTGTGAGGACCGATCAGCCTCTCCACCTCAAGCACTCTCATCTCCAACCCCTCCCAAATAAAGGCCCAACCGCAGAGGAGAGAGAGACAGAAGAGAGGGGAGAGAAAGTGATACTGAACATGTATGTATGTGAGTGTGTTAGTAAAACAAGAAAAAAAAAACAAGAAAATGAAGTTGCCTGTATTTGTACTGTACATACTGTAGCCACACTACCAAAACAATAGAAGAAAAAAAATAAAACATGGCTCCTTCCTCTCTGGTAATTGATGACAAAAATATGATCACGTCATTCATTAACTCGCCCTCTATCTGGAGGTCTAGCAGTGTTTCACACCATTACGCCCCGCCCCCAAAAGAACTTGCTCAGTGACAGTGGATTTAGATTGGTTCCCCTTGTTAAACGGTCCTGTATGCAGGTGAATGAGAAGTGTGTGCGTGTGTGTGGTGTGAAGATGTGTATTTCACTGCATTCCTACAGCAGGGTTGATATATGACCTGAATTTGTTATGTTTGTATGTATGTACCACTTTTATTTGGGTTTTTATTTAGATTTCGTTTCCCTGTTCCTTAAGGGTTTGTTTTGCTGTTTGTATCAGCATGTCTAGGTCTGTCCCATTTTTTTATTTCTTTTTTTTCTTGCCAACTCCTGCACAACAGTGTGTCACTGTCCAGCATCAAAATAGTGGAAAACAATATATATGTACATATACACTATGTATATATATAAATATATAAATGTACAATCTGATTTGTCTGTCATGTAGTGATCTCAATTCATTATCGGGGTCTTAGTCTTATTTCTGCATTCAATTTGTGGCTGAAGACAACTGTCAGTTTGTTGCGGAACATGTAACATTTAAACTGAAAAAAATAAATATTGTACTACCAGACCTATGAACCAGAAAGACCAGTCTGCAATTCTTGGTGAGATACGTGAAAGGAAATGTTTTTTTTATTTATTCTACATTTATATGGCAAATGTACTGTGCCAGTATCTTACAGTAGGGTCTGTATGACAATTGGCCAGTATGCTTGTGTAATCTCAGTACAGAATTGCGCATATATATTTGCAAACACTATGTTCTCTCTTTTTTTCTTTTTCATAATAAAGGTGTTTGAATTCAGCTTAAAAGGAATCCTGGGACTGTTTCTCCACTATTGTTTGCCCAGTTCAATGTTTGCTATATGGATGAGCATACAAGGAGAACAGAAGTCGTATTATGTGGTCGTGTTGCATTGAACGAGAAGGTCGTTATTGTATTGTCACCCTGAAAGGTTCACGTGCAGTCTGGTTTCCAGTTAAGCCTGTTACAAGACAGAATATCATAGGAGATCCTGTGAATGTAAAGACGGATTCATAAATCATAAACGAGTTCTCTGGTCTTGGAAACTGAAGTAGAAAACAACGGATGTCCACTCTTGTCTGTGTACACACTAATTTGATTTTAATCTGCATTCTTGAACATGCCCATTGTTGCTGTATATTGGGAATGGAAATTTGTTGAAGGCCACCAGCCTACTTGGGGTCCAAGAAAGTCGTC
>OOFJ01008329.1:6839-19365 GCA_900323375.1 Benthosema glaciale | reverse complement strand
CCCCCCCCAGTTTAGTTTATGTAAATAATAATGCAGTAAATTTGACTTCACTTGATTATTTCCATTTTATGATACTTTAAGTTTTACTTTTTACACCTTGCTTGTAGATGTTTTTTGCAAATTGTAAAACATTTGCAGAAATAATTTAAGTAAGTAATTTCTACTTTGGTATTATTTTTATGCCACTGCTACTTGTAAGTTAACAAAGTATTTATATCGGAATCAGAATACATTTTATTGTCACATCACTCACAGGTTTGCACGTGCAAAGAAGTGGGTGCAATTTGTTTTTGTGCAGACCCCATACTTTTTGTTGTTTTCATGAGAAAAGAAAAAAGGGGGACGGGGAGAAAGATATAATATCTTATATCTATATTTTATATCTTATAAAGATATAAAAAAAGATATACACGTAGCATATCCAGCTGGTTAGGTGCAAAGAGAGTACCAGTGCATTGTCCCGTTCAACCACAAGGGTCTGTAACTTTCACAGGTACAATACACATGGCAGATCCACAGGGAAAAGAACAATCCATAGCCTATATTGTGAAGTGATATTGCTATACTTTTACTCAAGCAAAAACATTCAGAATAGGCTACTTCTTCTTCCACCACCAGTGGAATCGTGCTGGTCACAGTAGAGATTATAAGCGGTGTGGAATATAGCTATGAATCACAATGATCATCACGTCACAGAAAAGCTTGGTTTGTTCTGCGCCGTCAGGAGTGGATTATAGTACCCTAGCTGTGGCAATCCTTTCAACACTACAAAACATGGTTTCACTGTGAAAACTGCAATGGACACCACACACCTGTCAATGTCATGCTGTACATGTACAGTATTTGACCAATGGACACCACACACCTGTCAATGTCATGCTGTACAGTACATGTATTTGACAAATGGACAACACACTTCTGTCATGTACAGTGTCTGTACAGTAAGTGGGTTTTATAAATGTTGAACCAATGTAAAGTGCGTGTGATTAAATTATAATAACTACATCGGATCCATTGGACCTTTGGTTCTTATTTTACAGTTACTGTATTATGGACATAAAAGGTTTGCACAGCTAACATAATTAAGAATTACGCTAGTTTGTTCTGCTTGATATCAAATTAGCCTTATATAAAACCCATAGTCTGAACGGCATAAAACCCATACTCTGAACGCTGCAACGAGCGTGAAGCCGATGTTCACAAACAAGGGCTTTCTGCACCTGGCAGTTATTTATGACTGAGTCATTCCTGTTTTATTTTAAGTGAACATGTCTTATCACAAATCTTTGTTTCCGGAGATGGCCCTGCATGGCACAACATATTTTATTAGATAGGTTCGGCAGCCAAATACATTTCATAATAATTTTGGTGGTTGGTCGTTGACATGAAAAACGTTTGAGAAACACTGATCTAAAAGTGAGCGGGAAGGGAATGGGATAATCGTTGCTTCAGGCCTGAACGTTCAACCTGCAGGTTGGGTCTGTGGTTTTAGCCTGGAATCCAGCGCCTGATGTCTGATCCGCGCATCTGATAATGTCACGTCGACTTGCGAGGTGACATTATCAGATCCGCGGAACGTAGCAAATCAGGCTGGATTCCAGGCTACTGTGGTTTTGTATCGGTCTGTGTTTATTTGCCAGGATTGAGGTTCCTGCGGGACGGCTGTCTGGCACACACAAACACAGCCATCAGCATTATTAGGAAAGAGTCACAGTGCACAGCTCCACAGAGTAGGGCCGCCCTCTTGTCATTCACATAAACACACTGTAATAATTGATTGTTGTATAAATGTATAAGGCCAGCAGGATCAGAGGAAGGCTTTAAACTGCTTTGTGTGGCCTGCGTGTATTGGACTGTCTGGAAAACAAGCTGTCTAGCAGATTGTGGGAATTGTTTATTGAGAACTGTCCTTGCTGAAGAGTAATGTCAATAGCAAAAAAAAGCACTCTTCTACATTTATTTTTATATTTTAGTTAAATCATGTACTGATTATTTGTCAACTAAATGTATAAAACTACAATGTAGAGTTTGAACGCATTGCACTGCAACACATTGTGAGCTGTACATCTGGTATTTTCAGCATGCAACCAAATATAAAATCAGGCATTAGGACACCATCAAGGCCTGCCAAAATAAAAATGGCAACATTTTGCCAACAACAAAATGACAACACTACACTCCAAACTTTAACACACTTTAACAGAACAATGGTGTTGAAAACACAAAAGTTAAATAATGACATTTCAGTTTGAAGAACAAATAAGCCTTCACATCTTAACTGGATTAAACGCTAATCTTCAACAGGATCCCTTTAATGCTCAAACTAAAATAGAAAGCCACCAGCATTTTAAATTTCACTTTATAATGGAGGAAAACTATTTAATCTAACCAGTAAATAATAAAGTTTTCAAATTATTACAGTGGAGGAGTAAGTATAATAAGAGAATAGTATAGTAGAAGTAGAAGTAAATGGGTCCTAAATGGGTTAAACATATCGTGAGTCACGTCTGCGGCTTGTTATGGTTGATGTCTCTTGTGCTGGAAAAAAAAACGGTGTCTGGGTCAAGGATCACATCCACAGTGCAATCAATCCCTATTATTAGTATTGAGAAATGGAAATATTTACTTGAAGGAATATTTCACTTTCAATTTCAAACATGTTTGGGATAATTTCTACATCTACTCTGTTTTTTGTGAGCAGCATCCAGAACAGTTTTAAGTTGCTTGATTAGATCATGTCCATGATTGTTGTTGCTCCCTCTAGCATTGTGGCTGTGGGTGTCACTCACTAAGTAGTTAGTCAGGTTAGGTATGAAGGAATTGAGGGCCTAGCCCGTATGACTATCATAAAAAACAACGACAATCCCATTTTTAATTGCTTAACTATGTGTTTTACCATGAGCCATCCCAGACTATAGCAAAATTCAGCTGGTTTGTGGGCTTTAAGCAGAGAAGTAGTCGAATCTGATTGTTTTGGGAGGTCTTGGTAATATTGAGATGTGGTGCACGCATAGTCAAAGTGGTATTGAATGAATTTAATTGAGGGGGCACGTTGGCACAGTGGTAGTGCTGTCGCCTCACAGCTAGAAGGTCCTGGGTTCGATTCCCGCTTGGGACGCTGTGGGTGCTGGCAGCGTGCTTCCTCCTCCGCGTCATCAATGCCCATACCCGAGGCAGGGTTGGCAAAAGGGCCTTTCTGTGTGGAGTTTGCATGTTCTCCCCATGCCCCCCTAGGGTAGGTACCCTCACAAAAAACATGCAAGTAATCCTGGTCACTAAACTACCTCCCCTGGCCAGCTGGGGCGCCCGATGGAGGGGAAAGGAACTGGTTGGAATAACGTGTTCCTACCACGCGCACGCTACGTCCAGCCAGGGAAACTCCCCCCTGTCAGGTGTAAAGGAGCAACCTGGACACTCATGCATGAAGGAAGCATGAGTTCAAGTCCGTTGCTCTCCCCAGGTTGGCAGAGGGTGTGTAGAGCCCAGGATTAGACAATTGACACATGGGTGAAAAATGGGTTACAAATAAAAAATATATATATTAAAAGAGAATTTATTTAATTGAAAGGGCCCTGGCAAGAGTCTTGAGAGCACTTTTGTTGACAGAAGAGGAAATTCTGCCCATTGTCTGATATTGGCCTTCTAATCTAATGTGTGACATGGCCAGTACGTTTATTTTCTATAATTGTTTTGGAAAAAGCAATGAAAAAAAAAATATATAAAAACAATACAAAAAAAAAGAGTAAAAAAAAAGAAAGAAAAACACTGGCCGCTCATGTATTGACCCCAAACATGTTAGAAAGTGAAATATCCCTTTAAGTACAGCATTTTAATAAATGTACTTTAAACTACTAGTGTATCAAAGTGTTATGGAATAAACATTATCAGTCAGCACTTTCAAAGGAAGATTCAAGGTCATCAGAACTAATATTAATATTAATATGCATATTAAAATTGCGTGGTGTAGCTTTTGGTTGAATGCATATGCGGCAGCCTTGGAGTTATGGAAATGAACGTGTACTGTCTGCTACAGTAGGTTTTTAAAAAGTGCTTATTTTATTCCAACCTGAAAGTTTGCTCTCATAGTGGCGGCTGCTGCTAGGCTGATTCGTGCTTTTGCCACAAATTAACAAATTAACCTTAAAAAACAAAAAACAAATTAAATAACCTGTTCTAATCAAAGATATTATAATCTTTCATTTTCATTTTATTTCATTAGACATTTTTGTTTAGTTTTTGCTAGTGGGCTTGCCTAGTTTACTATAGTTTGTTTCCTGAAAAGGCTTATTTCTAGTTTGTAATGGATTGCATTTTTATAATGGATTGCTTTTTTATAGCACTTTGCACTACGTGCTTACTCAAAGCGCTTTACAATGGTCCATTCATTCATACATTGGGAGGTGAAGCCAGCGTCCTCACTTCCCACATTCATACACCAATGGTGGCAAGCTCACACCAACCAACTCATTGGAGGCAAAAACAAATACTTATTTTCTATCATTTAAACACCCCATTTCTTTTTGTATTCCTGGCCAATGATTTGATGACAGGGTCAGTATAGGAGACCCTGTGTCGGGCATCAATTATTGGCTCAGGCCTTGAATTCAAGGCTTCCTGGGGTCAGTACAGTAATTGATGGCTGGGGCCCTCCCACCAAAAGACCATAAAATCACCAGCTCAGTGGCCTTGTGGTTAGAGTGTCTGCCCTGAGACTGGGAGGCCGGCCGGGTCATACCAAAGACTTTAAAAGTGGGACCCAATACTTCCCTGCTTGGCACTCAGCATCAAGGGTTAGATTGGGGCCGCAGACGGTTAGTTCAACCGTCTGGGTACCTGGGCTGCTGAGCCGCGGGTTCGACTCCTGATCCCGACGAACTTTGCTGGGTGTCTTCCCCTTTGTCTAGCCACCTTTCCTGTCTAGCCACTGTCAATCATAAAAGCAAAAGCCCCAAAAAATATCTTAAAAAAAAAGACCATAAAATCATTGCTGTCAGGCAGAGACCTTATTTCAACTTTTTGTTTGTAGCCCTATACTTCAGCATACAAGAGTGTTGCACAAAAGTAGTGGAAAAAACTGCGCTACAAAGACATTTGCAAGCCAGATCTGAAGGCCTTGGACATCCATCTCGACACCTGGGAAGCTGCAGCATCTGATCGCACAGCTTGGAGACAGATCATCGAGGACGGTCTCTTCAAGTTCGAAGAGAAGTTCGCCCAGCAGTCCGTGGCAAAGAGACTGAGGTGAAAGAATAAGGCCCAAAACCCACTAGATAGACCAGTATCAGTCTTTCCCACTGCAAATTCCGCATTGGGCTACTCAGCCACACTCAACGCTGCACCAAAAGCAGAAGAACCCCTATCCAGAGCGCGACTCCATAGTCTCTCTCGACGGATGCCAATGAATTGGTTTTAAGAGTAATAAATGAAACAAAGGAACGGTTTTCTACATACAAGGTTTTCACCCGACAAACCCACCCCCACCCTAGCCTTCTGGAAGGAAGGTGCATGGTGGAGTGATGCTGTAGTTGTAGCTTGGGTGAACTCTGCCTCCTCAGCAGCTAGGCTGAGGCTTCCAATCGATGGGAAGCTGCTTGATGGACCCCCTGACTGACTGATGACACGCTTCGACTGCTGTCTGCATCGATTGATTGATTTATTGAATACCTTATTAGTCCAAAATGTAAACTGCACGTGGTGCAGTCAGACATTAAAGCTAAGAGGATAACGCAAAAAACAAAGTCCTGGGGACTTGTTTCCTTTGTAATCCTATGTGTTCAGTTCAACATAGCATACACAAAATCAGACCTGTCTGAAGAGAGTGGTGCAACAGCTCCCCCTATTGGCTATATTTCGTGCTCAGACAGACCCAGCCAGCCAGGGACCCAGGCAGGGACCGACACACATCCTTAATGGAGTGGTTGCACCACTCGAAAATGAATACAAAACACTACAGTATATTGATTGAAACATTTACAATAATGATTTTTACATGACATAGACATTACAACAAGATATACAACAAGGTACATGAAGATATAATACAAAAACATAAAAAACGTAAAACGTATTATTACAAAAAGAAGGTGCATCTTCCAGTATGAGGTCACCTCAAATGGAGCCTGCATTAGATCATATGGGGATACATTAGTCTGAATAGCTCAGCTGTAATAAGCTGTCAGTCGGCTGATTGCTTCAATCAGCCTAGCATCCCTTTTCCTCATTTACATCTCAGCTGACTGTGACATCACACATCCATACTCCAAGAGCTCACGCTCTAAACGGAGCGGATCCTTTAAATACGGTTCTCAGCTACACTACAGCTGCTCCATTGCTGCTGCGTGCGAGCTTGCCTCCCTCCACCACCCCAGCCTCCACCCTTTGATCAAATTGGTACACATGCTCTCCATAGTCATGTGATGTTTATATTACTCCTAAACATTTTGCCAAACATCACACACTATGCTCCTGGTGAAGACCTGTGCCCATGGCACTTTTTCTATAGTTCATGTCTGTTGAGTGCTTCAATTTAGATTAAAGTTGTTGTGGTAACATTTGCAAAATGCGCAAATATCACGATAAGACAAAAAGTTGACTTATAGCCAGTGTTGGGGTCATTACTTTATATTTGGAATATATTACTTATTACTTATTACCTTAATTTTAAAGTAATATATTGTATTACATATTACGGTCTGGGCAAGAATAATATATTAATATTACTATTACATATTACTTTTTTTTTTAAATCTCAAATTTAATAATTAAATATTTAGCATAGGCCTAATTATAAATTGGATATTGCGTGGACCAGTGGCGTACCTACAATAAGGCAAGGCCAAGCGGCTGCCTGACCAAATCTATTTGAAAACACGAGAGGACAAACACCAGACCTGAGAACTATGTTGTATTAGTGGGCAGTGGATTGGCCGTTGCGCGTAGAGCGTAACCCTCAATCACCTATTCCT
The DNA here is from genome assembly GCA_900323375.1 of Benthosema glaciale. Taxonomy (NCBI): domain Eukaryota; kingdom Metazoa; phylum Chordata; class Actinopteri; order Myctophiformes; family Myctophidae; genus Benthosema; species Benthosema glaciale. Next base: position 12,400 of record OOFJ01008329.1, on the reverse strand, counting down.
TTCAGCCTACTCATCTGGCAGGTGGGACGACACATCTTGTCTGCCCAAAATGTAATTCCTGAAAACACTACTGGCGTAGACCTACCCCATCCTACTCAGCTATGGACAGTTAACACAGGAGTTAAATGTATTCCTTGAATTCATGGAAGCCAATAAATAATTTGATGACAAATTATAGAAAAAAAGGTAACCGGTAATTCTTTAACTTCTGCAGTCACATAAAGTCACAAGACAGAGCCACAGGCAACGTCACAGATTGACAGAAAGTAATACAGAAAGTAATGCAGTAATACAGAAAGATTTTTTATAATATATTACAGATTTTTTGTTAAGTAATGTATTATATTACAAGTTACCGCATTTCGGTAATATATTACGTACTGTAATATATTAAGTTACGTAGTGAGTATTACCCAACCCTACTGCTTATAGCTGAGACGGCCCACCATACCTCAAATGAAAGGTATTTCAATTTTTTTTTTTAAGAAAATGATTTTAACATCTTCCATTCTGCAGATATTGATTTGCAAAACTCTGGCACTTACAAGGAATGGGTCAATATGAATGGCCCGCCACTGTAGGTTCAAATACTTTTGAACCTATGTGCCTATATTTATTTCTGCTGATTCAAGCTAAATATGAATGTAAATGTATTGCTGGAACTGAAATTCTTGTGTGCATGGCTCTAAAGTAAACTAGAATTCAATGTTGCATAGCTCTAATCTGATTCAATGTTCTACGGCTATAATGTTAAAAATGCATTAATGTTGCATTGTATATTTCAAGTTTCCATGACTCAAGCTATTCTCTTTAACTGTCTTGATACCTGTACCGTATGTGCCTGTCTTGTATACCCATTGGGGGTTATGCTGCTTAGACAACATTCTGAGAACATCTCCAATAAGTGGAGCCTTTAATTAATATGCCAAATCTAACTGGATTCCATTTGTTGCAGAAAATGAAATGAAATAAATAAATTCTGATGTGAGTGTATCTGAACATCTTTTACATATAGCACAAGAAACAAGGACATCTAACGTCAACTTGTCTTGACATTCATTCCATAGTATGGAGCATACACCCTGAAGGCAGTATCTCCCAGCTTAGAATTGCTTTTGGCACCATCAGCATAAGCTTATCTTGAGAAGGTACCACGACTTGATGGGAAAATTGTTTGAGATGAGAAAATTACATTTACCTCCCCTTTTGGTCTCCTGTTTTTTTTTTTTTTTTTGCCCAGTTTTGAAAGAAACCAGTGATTCACATCTTTAAATGGATGGTGTCAGGGACATCACACATTGTGGTTGCAGAGTATTGTGAAATTATTCTAAATTTGAAAGTTTTGGGTGGTCGTCAACAAGGTACCTTCAGAGTTCTCTTATCTGTTTCTCTTCCCTTGAGGCTTCCACCACAGTTTGTCTGTCTGCCTGTCTGTCTGATGGTATTTTATGGTATAGTTTGAATAGCTTTGAATGTGTCATTGTAGATTGGCTAGTTGAACTATTCAAAAATGTTTTTCAAAATAGTAACATGTCTGTTGAGTGCTTGTAGAAATCTTGGTTAATGCCAGTTCATTACTGGTTTGTTGTCCTCATCTCTCACTCATAGACCCTGGCCATGTCTGCACCCTAGAGAGGCCGAGAATATACACTCCTTCAAAAAACACCCTTGAAGTGTGCATGTGTGAGTGCGTATGTGTGTGTGAGCGTCAGTGATGTGAAGAAGTACTCCAATAATTTACTTAAGTAAAAGTATCAGTACCCTATTGTAGAACTAGTCTGTTACAAGTCAGTATTCAAAATGTACTTGAGTAAAAGTACAAAAGTATTGGCAGCAACATATCAGTAACAAAAGCACACAATGTTTCACTTTGCAACGTGTTGTGAGCTTGTAGATCTGCATAATACATAATATATATTTGCCTTTGAGGTGCAGTGGAGTAGAAGTAAAATGATTGAATGTGTGTGTGTGTGCGCGTGCGTGCGTGCGCATGTGTGTGCGCGTGTGCGTACGTGCGTGCATGTGTGTGCGTGTGTGCATGTGTGCGTGCGCGCGTGCATGTGTGTGCATGTGTGCATGCGTGTGCGCCCTGAAGGTGTGCGTGCCTACATGCGCTGCGTGTTTGTGTGAGACTCACATCAACTATGAATGAATGTGTTCCAGAGCAGACCCTCCTCCAGACATGTGTTCAATAGCAGCGTGTCTCCAGTAGCGACGGTACAGCTTGTGCTCATTATGCAGTGTGTTGTACATCGATCCTTCTCTCACCTCCCTGAATGTCTACCCGTTTGTACATCGATTAACACCACAGGACTGAAACGTAATCTTTTTTTATGCTTCTTTTTTCTTTTCTTTTTTTTTGTCAATGAATGTCACATTGTCACATTACAGTTGGTATCACACAACATTTTGTGTTACTATTACTAAGAGTTTGGTGCTCAGAGATGGATGGAGAAACAATGAATGAATTGATCTTTATCCTTCTATTAACGTCATAACAGATGGAGAGATCTCTGGCGTCACAACCAAAGAATTCCCTTGTACTAGTGCTGCTACACCAATCTCTAATACTGTTCTCAGAGTTGTAAGAATGAGTCGAGTCGGTAGCACTGTCGCTTCACAGCTGGAACGTCCTGGGTTTGATTCCCACCGGGGACGCTGTGGAGTGTGGGCGCTGGGGGTTCTCTCCTCGTGCATGTTCTCCTCGTGTCCCCTAGGATAGGTGGTACCCTCACAAAATACATGCAGTAACGGTTTTGGACATAGGTTTCCCAACATTGTCTATGCATACTTAAAGAAGATAGAATGTGTAGCGTACTAGTTAGTCTTGTGTAGCCAGACAACTACTCCACAATGCTATATAGATGAAAGCATTTGGAAATTGCGAGAGGCAACAGTCTGGTAACGCGACACTACCTAGTGGGTACATGGACTAACACCATAGGATTATGTAAAGGTAGGTCTGACTCATAGCAATGGATCATATTCAGTATGTCATGTGGGAAAGCAGGTCAGTTATTAAAGGGATTAGATTTCCCTTCGTTATGGATAGCGACAATGTCAGTCAGAAACCTTGTATCATTATGTTTACAACGTTTTGTTTTTCATAGCCTAAATTAACCCCCTACATCGTCGTATAAATCGACTGTCATCTACAAGCTCACAAATGTGTCACACAGATCTGCTAGTTTTTGCTGTTGCTGGTTAGTGGTTTTATATACTGTAGCGGCAGCCTTATTGAACAAATACAAACAAAAGTATAAAAAAAACATTTCTCATACTCTTTCAGATGTGACATTTGTAGATCAGCAATTTTCAAATAGCTGATGTATAAAGTTGTTACCAACTGATTTTGATGCTACTATACTACTCATTTTGCTTGTTTCCGCCTGGAACCCCCTCAAGGACCCTTGGGGGTCCCCAGACCCCACATTGAGAACCACTGACTAGGAAAGCTTTATTCTTTATTCGGATCCCCATTAGCTTCTGCTACTGCGGTCGCTAGTAAAGCTCATGAACAGCATAAACACTTCAGTTTGTATGTGCAAAGCTTTTAAAGGTCAAGTGTTGCTTATTACGCAGTTAATAAATGCTCTTGCACTCAAGGCGCAACATGTGCACGTTAACCTTGAAGCCCAGACCCAGAACATTAAATAAAACTATGTTCTTCTTGCTCAGACAACAATGTCACCAAATTCTATAAAATCACACCACGGCTCACCCATAATTCACGGTTTTGGACATGCAAGGTTTCCCCCGACAGCAACGATATACAGTATACTGTAAGTCCTAATTAGCAGAGGTTACTGCTCATAGGACTGTAGTTGTTAGGTTAAGTGTGTTTATTTAAATATGATTATGTGGTGATGGTTTGAACAGAATTTTATTGTGAAGGGAGATCAAAGTACACACTCTAATTTAATCTAAACTGGGATAAACGGTAGTTTATAGAGCACCAGCACCTCTGTGTTAAATATACATCACATCCTAATTTATATTTCAATAATCGCTACAGAGAGATCTGGTAATTATTTTTAAATGTTTTAAATGTATTTGTCAGGGTAACTCAGTGGGTAGACCTCTCGTCTTTGGATCACAAGTTCATTGGTTTGATCCCGAGCACCACCAACTCAGTATTGAGTAGCAGGCTCGGGTGCGGCAAGTCGTGCAGGAAGTACAATCGAAAATGAGCTTGACCTTCACTATTGTAAATGCAACCTTGCAATTGTAAATGTACCCGCAATACCTGACTAACTACCTCATAAAACTGTCAACACCCAAAGCTACAATACTAGAGGGAGTGAGAACAACGATCTGGTACCGTACCACCCATTTTCAAAACAAATATGGGTAGGTAGATTCTCCTCCTACAGCACCACCACCCAAGCGTGGTATGCCCTGACCCCCTCCCTCAAAAGATGCAAATCACTTGCATCTTTGAAAACAGGCCTGAAAAGCCACCTTTCAGCAGGCCCAAGGGAGAGGAAATGATCACCCCCTCCCTCCATTGTTTATACAGTGTTATTATTTATTTTTACTGTTTTGTTGTTTTTACTATGACGATATTGAATCTTGTATTGTTATTGTTCATGTCATGTCTATGAATTGATTGCATAGGGCCTAAATGGAAAAAGACCACAAGGACTTTGTTTTGGTGCTATCCCATTTGAGTGATTGACTATACTCTGTTGCTGTTTATACTGTTAAGAATCACTTCTTCTTATTATTGTGTTTTATTTGCCCTGTTCCTCAGAAATTCAAAATAATGAATATATATCATAAGAAAAGATGTGCAAAATGTAGTCAATCTACACTAGTCCGATGTAGACGGTATTTTGGACCCCGCCTCCACTCTAAAACTTCATCCAATAGTTCTCACAATAGATTAAATCTATTCAGTGTGATTAACAGCGCGGCGCCCGTCATCGTAATTGAAGGACAACAGCAGAATACAGATGCTTCTAGAACCACAGTCATAAAGTCACAATGGACGTGGAGGTGACACGTGTCACCTTTCTGAGAGCTATACTCCCCACAGGGACCATGTGACCACGTACCAGCAACTACTTTAAAGTGTCCAGAAGGCTTTTCTTTCACTCACTGCTGGAGGATGTATGGCAGCAGGTCCATCGATCACACATACACACACGCACACACGCACACACGCACACACGCACACATGCACGCACGCACGCACGCACGCACAGACACACACACACACACACACACACGCACACATGCACGCACACACACACACACACACACACACACACACACACACGCGCACGCACGCACGCATACACAGCAATAATTCCACAGGGAGAAAGAAGATGCAGTCAGTCTAAAGACACTAAAACGTGCTCGTAAATTCAGGCTCGACAACATCCCTCCCACACACGGGCACAAGCACGCGTGTGCGCACACACACACACGCGCGCGCATGCACGTCTGTCTCTTCTGTCAGCTACATTTCAGACAGATCTCCTCCTATGTTTTGTCCCTGTTAGTCACTTTAGCCCTTGATTAATTGGTTGGTTGATTGATTGATTGGTTGGTTTGTT
>OOFJ01008315.1:1410-12067 GCA_900323375.1 Benthosema glaciale | reverse complement strand
CATGTGAATATGGAGTTGATATTACTCTAATACACCCCCAGGCGTGGTTATAATATTCAAATATGTCTTCCCTGTGTATTTTGTGTTTCTTCCTGAAAGCTGAAAGCCTTTGAGCCAAAAGGCCCAATCAGAATAACACCATTTTAGTGACATCACAACCCTAACCCCTCCCACAATATCATACAAGAACAGCTGTGGGCGAGGCTTAAGTTCAGGTGGGTGGTGCTAAAGTGAAAACCATGCATACCTAATGAACTGGTGGGTGTGGCAACATAAAAACCTAATTGTAACACTTTCTGTACACTTTTTTGAAATAAATCTTCCTCCTAGTATAATCATAGTACCTGATGATCATGTTTTAGGAGGGGGAAAAAATCACGGCACTCCATCTTTAACAAATTCAAATACTTGTTTCAAATGTTTAGGTGTAAATGTTTCTCTTTGAAACACAAATGTATTCAAAATAGCCATTTTAGATGGCTTCTCTGTGTCCTGAGCTGAAGACTGATCAACCTCACGTTCCAACAGGAGGGTTCAACTGTTTGACATTTAATTCCTTGCCAGTTCGCAGCCAGCCAATAGGGAACAAAGGGCACAACATAGGGAACAATACCAACAACTTATTGGGCGGCACAGTGCTTTTTCAAGTACAACATAATTAAAACCAATTGTGAGTTATGAGTTCTTGGCAGAATATGGGTCTGCATAACCACCATGGATTGGGACAGGCTCTTAGCATCCCCATTATGAGTCAAACACTGGGTGAAAAATAGCCAATCCAAAAGCTTAAAATGCATTGCGTTATAGTTCGGCAATGCAAAAAATGATAAAAAAAAAAAAAAGGAGCAGACCTAGTCTAGAGTCCTGGGGACTATGGCCAAATAAGAACGTAGGGTTTAAGTGGTTAAAGGTGAATTTAAGGCAGCCAAGGAATATATATACACAATGGGTTCATCACAAGTTGCAGATAGGTAAATAGAGAGTAGTTTAAAAGGCTGAGCTAAGCAACGTTACGCTTAAATGTACACAACACGCTACAACTTTAGCACTGGCACAACTGTGATAACCTGTAAAGAGCTTGAATCCAATGTGTACAGGTATTCCCCCAAATGTGCCTACCTTGTGGGCTATGGGAACATTCCTATAATCATTATAATACATCCTTTGTAATCTTAGTTATGGTATCTCATCCATGGTTCATGTCCTCTGAAGAGACCTCGTGTGTCACAGCTTGTAAAGACTTGCAAGTATTATGTCAACTGTCATACGTACAGTACGGCACAGTGCATGCCTAGCTAGCATAACGGTATGCATGGTTGTAGTGTCATATCTCACACAGGACTCAGACATTGAAAAGTCACAGTTGAGACGATTAAGCTAAAACTCTAAAATACACACACAATGGCAAACTTTCAACATCAGATTTACTTGCCATTTCGGTTTACTACATCATAACTTGCATGTAGCTGAACCATGTTGAAGAAAATAAGCATTGTTTGTGAGATCTTTCTAAAGTAGGCACGTTTTCAATCAGAATAGTATACTAAAATTACTTCTGTGCATTTGCTCCATGGTGTAGTGCAACATTCACTGTGTTGCCTGGAATTCAACAAAGGCCAAAACAAACAAAAACATGGGCAGAACAATAAATGAAAGTCACAATTTGAAATCTGAGCGAAGTAGTTAAATAATCGATTCATAAATTATGTAAATTGTAGCATTTACATCCATTTTAGTTATCTTGCCAAACAAGTCACTGAGTGACATGTTACATTTACAACTGTCACTTTTCAAAGGTCTGTCCTGTACAGTACACAATGCATATGTATGCAAATATTCTAAGTCTACACACATACTGTGCATAAACACAAGGTCATATATTATGACATCACATTTGTATATCAAATACCTTTTTTTTCCTCTGTGCAATTCTTTTTAACACCAGTGGTTCCGTAGTATTAAAATTTTGTTAAAAAACTAATAATGATGGGAAAGTGAAAGAAGCATTCAAATAAAAGGAAGCATAAACAAAGAATTGAAATTTTGAAAACATTGATCATGATGTTGACTACGAGACACAAACATAAATAGAAACATCATCCATCGCTCTTGACAACAAAAATGACAAAAACATCCAGGAAGTGAGAAATGTCTACACAGTAAAGTCTTGAATGTTAATTTAACAAATGGACCCATAAAGGGTCCATTTGGGTTCAATCTGTAAACTCTCCCGAGTTACAAATGGATAAACAAACACTGGCGATTTTACTGCGTACACCAACGATAACAATGATGCGTGAATGAAAATGATCCAATCAGTGCCGCATCCTGTGTTTTTGCTCAGTCCAATCCTGAGCCTCTGGAACACTTTTACAACATTATCGCCACTGTATTACTGCAAATGTTCAACCTGAGGAGATTGTTGAGTGGGACAGAGTGGAGCGGGGTGGGGGGTACCTTGGCACCTTCCTGACCCTCGTTGTGTGACTGTGGATGCAAGGAAGTCAATTCATGGCGCCCCACCGCCCACCCCCGTCACTCACCACCACCACCATCGATGATGATGTCACCCCAGATCCCCATTCTTGTCTGTTCATTTTATCGGTCTCGTCTGTCGCACAGAACAACCTATACACAACTCTATCTACACAACCAGGCATTAGTGTTTCTCGGTCGAGAAAGAAAATAAAAAAAATACTACATTTATATTTACAGCAATTAAATAGAGGTCAATTAAGCACTTGTGTGGGTGTCGGGGATGAGAGCTCAATGCTTACGGGAGTGGCGAAGCTTTCTTTTCTGTGTGTATTTACGTTTTTTTGTTTTTCTTCATTTAAAAATAAAATAAAATAAAAATAACATAAAAAAAATAAAAAAGTAATCCTGGTTGTCTTAGTTACATCATGCTGCAATAAATAAAAGTGAGGTTAAAAAAAAACAAAGGAGTAAGTAAGGGAAGGACGTGAAAGGCTTGTTTTTCTCTGTAGGATGGCTCTTCTGTGAAGCTATAGCAGTAGCAGTAGTTGTAGCTGTAGTAGTAGTACTAGTAGGAGCAGTTGTGTTCATGTCGATCTTGGTTTCCCATGATGCAGTGGGGTATGTAGCAAGGTTAAGTAGAGGATATGACTGAATAGGGACGAGTTTGGTTGGCACCCTACTGTCAGACTGAGCCATGACAACACTGGCTGACGGGCAGAACATTCCACCGTACTCCCATCTGGACTTTCGTTGACAAACGAGACCGCTAGGTGGCATCCACGGAAACGTTCCAAGCAAGCGGTTATTCCTTGCGTCCATCACTCCTGCACACTGCTCAGAAAATCAGCTAAGTAGCCAGGTCTAACCAGTGCTGTAACATGCTGACCTGTGCTACATTAGGCCCGACTAACCACTACGCTGTGTCGCTAATTTCTAATTGGCTGAAACAGAAAACTGTGGCAATTTTACCCTCTTCCCAGTGGGGACTGCTAATTCTCCAGTTGTGTTGCCGGAAGGCCAATCAAAGACAGGCGGTACTTGGTGAATGTTGGGGTAGAAAGAGGGCGTTTGGGCTTGCCAGTTTGCGGTAGCCAGAAGAGGAGCTGCATTGCCGCTAGGCTGGAGAGTCAAGTGTGAACTGTGTCTCTCAGTAGCTGTTTTCATGGCCAGCCAGTATGTAGAGGTTGCTGTGGGCGGTAGGGTTGTCTGTTGGCCTGCTCTCCAGCACCACCACCCTGGAATAACAGGCGCACGCACGCACACACACACACACGCACACACACACACACATTAATTAATCTAACTTTGTTCACTGCACTCCTCGCGACACTTCAGCAGTTTATTTTGTCAGTACACAGTGAAAGCAGACCAGGAAACTTAGGAAACAGAAGGGTAGCAGAATAGCTGGAGCCAGGATTTATAGTAATACTATCCCCTCCTCCCCTGTTCCCACATAGCTTCAGCAATGACTGCAGAGGACAGGAGAGAATGTTGGAAGATGTCGACCACATTAAACCAATCACAAACGGGGAGGCTCTGCAGCGTCTGGGCACCGTGCCTACTTGAGGACATCAAGGCCCTGACAGATAGAAAGCATCAGATTCTCGCACCAAGAAATGCACCCGTTGTATTTAACAGCTATAGTGAAACTGGAGGTGTCAACGTGGTGATGCATCAAAACCTGTTGACTCTCACCGTAGCTCGGTTCTCTTTTCGAGCAAACCGGAGGGTCATTGAACACCAAAATACAATGTGTATAATGTTGGCATGGTTTTCAGTTTGTTTGACCATTTTTTAATAAAAGACAATATCCCGAAAACAATTTGTCTTGACTTGTCCATGAACTGTATGCTGTTGTGTGTTCCTTTGCACGTATGATCCGGTGAGGTCAGTGCTTCAATTGAGAACAATATGGATGGGGAGAATGACATACAAAACGTTCCCTGTTCTATATTAACAGCAAACTTGCTGAATATGAAGACAGGGAATATCTGATGCTTCTTTGATGTGGGCTCACTAGACACACATAACTGATGCTTTCTATCCGTCCGTCTTTGCATGTCATTTGTGTGTCCATAACGTGTGGAGGGTGGGATTGTGGCTCCACCAGCTATGTGCAAATTTAAATGTAGCATAGTTTATATGCAATAACTTAGGTAGAAAGTGTCATGTTGTTAGTTCCAAAATAAGAGTTAGATATAACTTAAAAAGTGCTATTGCAGTGATAAAAATCTCCCTACACAACTGGGCTTCCAACCCGCGAACACCCACTGCACCATGGAGGAATCCACGGTAGTGGGCAGGAACGTTTAGCCCCGTACCAACCAACCAGTATCACCCGAATGCCCGCACACAAATACTCTCTCTGTCCACCCCACATACCATCCCTTAAACCTCAAGACTCCCAATAAAGAACCGCTTCCCCTTAAAGCAGACCTCCATCACCACCCGAGGGAAGAGAGAGAATGGGAGTTTGGGCCTGGCTCTGCCCATCGAACAGCGAGTGTACCTGGGCTGAGTAAGGCCTCGGTTCTCAGCCCCTGTCTCTGTCGAGGTATCGCTACAGTCCGAGCTTCTTCATTGACAAAACATCAGATAAGCATGTTAAGAGACACTGTGTACATGTGGGATTCTGAGAGATCGCTAGACATGATGGTATACAAGATTTCTGATCAAAAATGTTTGTGTGCGTGTGTATGCTTGGATACAGCATCGCGTGCATGTGTGTGTTATTCCTCACCTGTCTGACCCCAGTAGTCTGAAGATGCGCGTGCTATCAGAGATCTCCTGAGTGATCTGATGAGTGAGACAGACATACAGACAGACTTTAGTCTAACTTTAAACTGACAACGGGCCACAATGCATGGCTGAGGAAGGATGATACTTCCTGAATGTTCTTGTGTGCACACAGACAATCAAACTCACCTCATTTGTCTTGAAACTTCTTCCTTGCATCCCATGTCTCCAGAATGCTAGCACACTGTCTTGGAGACATACTGCAAACAGAAACACATGTCCACAGCAGTATTAATGACTATGAATGTCACCATTTCAACATGGATTCAAATTAGTCCACACTCTTGTTGCCACCTAGTGTTCGTTCAATGGTACTGCACTGCCTATAGAAAGTAGCTGATGTGGGTTTACATGCGGGTCACACAGCCTCAGACATTCGCCAGAAACGGTAATACGTCAAAATGTGTGTGTGTGTTTTGTTGGTGGCTTCCTGCAACAACCACATGATTTAACTTGACAAAAATTACATTTACTTAAATGTATTTTCAAACATCGTTTTTCTTTTTTGTCCTTACCTATGGCCTCGATCTGGAAGTTAAAGGTGAGCTCTGCAGACAGCTTCCTGCTGGACTTTAACCTGCCCTGAAGGTTGACTATCTTTATACACCCTAGAGGAGAGAGAGAGAGAGAGAGAACAGGGAGGGAGGGAGGGAGTAGTAGTGAGGAAAAGGGGGAGACCATTGAGGTAAATCCGCTGTGAGGAAACACAGTTATGTACAGACTGGGGGATGAACGACATCAGTGCGTGTGTTCTGTGTTACTCACTGTCAAGACACACTAGGATGGTATCTCTCTCTAGCTGAGTGACGTGAATCACACACGTCTGTGGTGTGTCTGGAACGCGAGAGAGAAAGTTTGGAATGAATTACGTGTTAAAATAAAAACTAAAGGCTGATTTTGACAAACAATAGATATACACCTCTGGCCTCCTGGAACATTTTTTACTTTGTTAGTATACCTTTTACCCAAGTAAAAATTGTGGATACAGGCCATTTACAAAAGTATTTTTACAGCTACTTTCGTCCAAGTAAAAAACCTAATACTAGTACTAGTACTTCTTCCACCACTGCAATCCTCAGCCTTACCAGCCTCGGTGAACCAGGAGGAGGTGGCGTTTGGGTTGACGGTGCCAAACCGCACCACCTGGTTGAGTTCTGTGCCTTTGCTGACGGCCACGCAGATCAGAGGGTACATCTGCTCTGGGACCACCAGCATCTCAAACACCTCCAGCGGGCACGGCAACGGGAAGTCTATGCTCTGTTTGGAGGGAGGAGGAGTGGAGAGGCAGAGAGAGAGAGAGAGAGACAGTGATTAGAGTACATCAGAGAGTAGATTAGATAGAGGGAGATGGAGGCTATGGTTCATTAAATTGTAATGGATGGATGTACATTTCTCAGGTGGGGACCCCTGGAACAACCTCAAGGACCCCTGCGGGTCCCCAGACCTCACTAAAGAGAACCGTTGCTTTAAGGACTATACTGGTGGTTTGGCATGTTCAGCCCGTTGCCTATGAGTCATTTTACTTCACTGACGACTGTTTCAGTTTGGTACTTGTTTCTTCTCAGCAGTTCCCCTTTGAACATCTACTTGCTGAGACTTGAAACTTGCTTGACATAGTCAAAGACAGTTTGAGGTAATACTTTATTTATCACTCTTGATTTGCATTTTTCCCTTCCATCACAGAGAAGTCTAACAAAAGAATAAGATACTGTTGAAGGGAACACAACACTATTTACCTTAATAAGCATGAACTTCTGCATGGACTCCACCCATTCCAACAGGATGACACTGGATTGGAAGGCTCCACACAGATACTTATGGCCCGTGTACGGGTTACGCACTGCGTGAGAAACAAAAATCAATTAGCAATCAACATCCTCGGCTGTGTTTGGATTGTTGTTTTGAATTGAAAAAAGGCACAATCCACGATCTGGAAGTGAGTACATTCATGATTCAGCAGAGAGATGCACTGCAGTAAATTTAATAGTAGAGACTCACCTACGCAACACTTTTGGCATCCTTTAGTGTCTGGAATCTTATTGGACACTGTAAACTTCCTATACGACAGGCAGAGAAAAATAAATGTGAAAACAATGAATTTCAGATGAGGTTAATTACAAATCAAAGTGGGTAGTTATTTGTTCGATAAATTATAAATTATTATTTAGATGACAAACTATTCCTCATTTCAAAACAACATGCTGTAGTTTATTTTCTCCAGTTATATATTTTTCTCTCTTTCACGACCTCTCTCTCTCTTCATGCATGTCTTACTCCCTTTCTCTTCCCATTTTAATACTGACATCAGATCAGCAATAGTGTCAACAGCCTATAATGGTGCTATAACATCAGATGACAGTGGTGTGTCAGGTGTGGTGATGGTGTTGCTACCTGGGAATCATCTTGTCGGGCAGTTTGTGTGTGGGAATGGATACTGGTAATTTCTGCATCTGTCTGGCATGTCCAAAGAGTCCAGACAGACTGTGAGAGTACAGCTGGGAGGCCTTGCCTAGAAGAGAGGAGAAACATCAGGCTTCCAAAAACACCAACCTCCTCGAAAACAAAAAATCATCAACTAATGCAACCACTAATAACTAATTTCTTACCAGATATAGAGAGGAGACAGTTGTTCATAACATACAGCCAGGTACACCGCCGAGGGAAGAGCTAAATACATAAAACGAACAAACACAGCAAATAAAGATGCCGATAAGTGTATTGATCGCCCATCATTCATCCAAAATGTGTTCATGCCACAGTTAATCTCTTGAATGGCATTTGACAGGTGCCGCAAAATACACAAGCAATGGCCTGACAGTCAAACTCACCGGTTCCATTGAGGTTTCATGAAGCTCGTTGAGATTTAGTGTGTAGATCCCCTCTTCGGCACCAAATATTAAATACTGGTCTGAAACACACACACGCGCACACACACACACTCAAATGAACTAATCTAACTTTGTTGACTGCAGTGGTTCAATGATTGGAAGCTTAACTAGAAAAAGTGCCCTTGTCGGCACAGGTCTCCACCAGGATAGTGTGTGATGTTTGGCAAAATGTTTAGGAGTAAACATCACATGACTATGGAGATCATGTGTACCGAATACCGATCAGCGTGAAATTTGGATCAAATGTGAAGGAGTAATATTAGAAAATGTGTTTTACATATGTCGGCCTCACCCAATAAGAAGAGATGTGTGATACAGTGAATGGATGTGGTTTCTGGTTGGTTACCTCTCGTGTCAGGGTTGATCCAGGAAGTGGCACAGTGGACCTTCAGAGGGCACCCGTTGAAGACCTTGGAGAAACACGCCCCCATCTGGCGAGGAGAGGTGGTGGTCAGACAAGGTACTGAACATTGTGCTGGTTTGGTTTCCATAGATCATTCAACAAGCACATTTCAAGCACCTTCAAGGTATGCAGATTATTGTTATGACCAGCACCTGTACCAATCCTGTAGCTAGCAGCAGCTATTATTGAGTGCATTCTATTCGGCTGTCCAGGAAACAGAACGTCACCAGTTCAATCCCCTGCTCATCCTACATTGAAGTGTCCTTGAGCAAGACACTGAACGCCATACTGTTGGTATTTTCAAGCATAGTTATATTTTGGCCAAATTATTGGCCAAAATATAGGTTCGGACAATCGCTCGTTACGTTGGCACTCGAACCTCAACGAAAGGGCTCGAAAGTTCTTTTTGTGTGCTGTTTTGGCCTAACTGTAAGCATGGGCCATAATCTTCATTAACTGTTTACTTTTGCGTCACAGTTTCGTTTTTATCGTCTATGATGGGCTTGCAGATCATCCATTTTTTCGCCGATAAGACTACCGGTATGCAATGTCGCCCCCATAGGATCTTTAATGAGTTGCAGCTTGGTTAAAATCGTTAATTTTTCCAAGTCAGTTTCAAAAATCTCCTGCCGAAGCTCGAGTCCTAAAAACAGAGCCTTGTAAATGACACTCTCCTCTCTCTAGGTCGTCCTCAGACGAGCCCTCCATCGTCGCTCCTAACACTGTTGAAACCCTGCCTTTGTCTCTCCAAAATCACTATCTGATAAGTCAAGAGATGACTTAGGCAGATAGTGTTTTAGTTTTTCATTGCTTCTTTTCTGAAAACCTGAGAGAGAGAGAGAGAGAGAGAGAGAGAGAGAGAGAGAGAGAGAGATTCTACTTACATGAACTTTAGGTGTTGGTGGAAGGCCATTGCTTATTGGTTTCTATAAATCAGAAAGACACACACACATACAAAACAGTCAGTCACTGGTATTATTCATGAGTTTCAAAATGTAGCCATACACTTGCCATGTTGGGGAACAACACAGGGGTTTCAATTTGTCTGAACAGTCCGATTGGCGTAGAACTAATTCATTTGTTTACACCACCCGTTTGTCCCCAACATGGCAGGTGTAGGGCTACATTTGAAACTCATGAACACATGGATTATAGTATATTAACTGTATTTGACTTGTATTCATCAACCAACTTTATCTGAAGCCCACGCTTATCTCTGATAGTGTCATCAAATGATGTACTACGGTATATGCTATATCGCTTATAGCATATGGCTTATGTTGTAAAAACATGGGTTAATAGGAGGTTATGATGAGATCAGCGTAACTGCTTAGAAAGCTAGTCAAAGTATTGTATTAGACACTTTACACAACTGACACCGCACTACTGCAGTTACACAATGTACAATGTCACTCTGGGATGTCTGGGCTGCGCTTACTGGAACGTCCTTCTTGTCTTTCCGTATGGGAACACTAGGGGGCATGGTGGACTGTCTGTCTGCAGGGCTGTCCCGCTCTCCATTATGCTGCAATCCATTACCTACAAGACAAGCACAACTCAGAGCATGTGTGTGTGTGCGTGTCTGTGCGTGTGTGTATGTGCGCCCACGTGCGTGTATGTGAGCGAGAGAGAGTATGACTGTAATGGAGATGGGGAGGAAGCGAGAGCATGTAAGGCAGGGTGTGTGTGTGTGTGTGTGTGTGTGTGTGTGTGGTATGAATGCAATTGCTAAACTACTCACATAAGCACATTTACATTACACAGAAATGCACCACTGTTGAGTTGGATGAATACGGAATGCACTGTACCAGGAGGACAGGGTTGAGGTGAGGCCAGTGTAATTCTACCATGACAGCATACAAACCAATGGGAGCACAGAGGGAGGCAGGGAGCGAGGGGAGGAAGGAGGGAAGGAAGGAGCAGGCTAGTAGGAAGCGCACAATAATTTGGAAATAAAGTTTAAAGTCAGGGTGTTATAAGTTAAGACCAGCCAGTAGCATTCCTGGCTATGGCCGAAGGGTTTGTTTTATCAACAAGACTAGTTATTTGGCAGCTAACAAAGACTCCCCCCCCCCCCCCCTCCCCCTACACC
>OOFJ01008314.1:1594-11597 GCA_900323375.1 Benthosema glaciale | reverse complement strand
TTCTGACTCTTTTCCAGAACAATACATGTTTTGTAAAATGAATACAATTGGTAGGCTTGGTCTAGGTGGTAGTAAAAATGCACATGTGCAAAGTATGCAGAAACCCATAATGTATTGCACAGGTTGAACTCAATCACTTGTGTTAGGCACAGAGACTAGAGACACTCACACTAACGAGTTGCCTTGATGCCTGTTGCCTGTCAACGAGGGTCAGCTGGCTCCTCGTTGACAGACACACAGCTGTGCTGAGCTGAAGTGACTACACTACAGTAACTTGAAAATGACTGAAGACATGTTTACTGTGATTAGGGTAAGCTTACATTTCATATCACAAACACCATGTAGTGAAAACTCAACTCCTGTAACTGTAACCAGGAGAAAAAATAATAATAATAAAAAATCGATTTTTGGAAATTATGAATCGATTCTGAATCGTTCATAACGGGAATCGCGATTCTAATTTGAATAGATTTTTTTGACACCGCTAACTGTACACTTATTACACTAACTACAGTCACATAAAAGTAGCATGAATAGACATTCTTGCTCAAAACTTGTTTTGTTGTCTTTGAATAATATGGAAGTCTAAAAAAGTGATATTTTTGTTTCTATGCAGGTGGAAACCTCATAGAAACAGCATATTGCGTTGTAACTTGTAAACATTTTTGCCGCAGCCACAGACTGGAGCACCTGCAGCCTCTCCAAGCAGGTGCAGTACAGCGAACGCATGCAGGCAGAGAGGAAAGGCACCCAGGAGGTGGATGGATGGATGGCTGCTCTCACACCTCCTCTCTGCGAGGAGGAGACACAGGCAGCCCAGAACACACACACTGTGCCACAGAAAACTACCTGTACCTGGCCATGTTTCTGCAGCAGCTGCCTCTACTTTAGGGCTTCACAAACTGTGGCGCGCGTGCACCCCTTGTGGTGCGCGACCACCTTCTAGGGGGTGCGTCGTGCCATGAAAAGGGACCGGGGTAATGGCGGTTTATAAATTCAAATCCCTGATTTGAATTTATTTTTATTTTTGCAATATTTCAACTGTATGCATGGTATCATGCCGATGTGCGGGGTAGGCTGGGGAAGTGCGTCGCACACACGCACGCACGCACGCACGCACGCACGCACGCACGCACACAGTGTTTCTGTTAGTTTCTGTTAAGTGTTCCTCAATATTCCGTATGTTGTTTTATCATTGTTTTTTTGTGTCTTTCTTGTGCTTTAATAAATAAATAAACACCTACATAAAACATTTAGCTACACCAACTCCATACAATTATTAAAGTATATCAACTCTAAGAGTACAAAGTCATTAAAAAACAACTGAAAGAGTACTGTACATAAAAACTATAAGCATTATGCAATCAAACTGTTCCTGTTCGGTTTTATTTTACTAAACATCGCTACTATCAGACTATCCTACTACCTGTAAGACGGAGACAGAAACAACAGGTCTGGGAATGCCCATTTTTTTCCTTTTTTTTTTTAAGCTGCCTTTTCAGGCCGGGTAGGGCGTATAATGTGTGCTAATTAGTAAGGCCAGGGCAGGCGGGGCCTCGGACCAGCCCAGTTAGGGCCCTGATAGGGCTCAGGTACGGCCATGCCTTAATATGGTTATGGCTGAGTCACGCCAGCCGGCCGGTCCTCCCTCAAGATGCGTTCATTGCCCATGCACTGGACAAAGTGCAAACGTCTACAATCAGTCACAACAAATTACTCTTACTCTATTACGCTGCAGCTTAAGTACACACAAGAAAGGCATCGATCAAGAAAGTCCTGAAGACTAAAGCAAGGAGCAACGTACTAGGATATCACAAACACCCAGTGCATTGTAGATGTATTACATTGAATTTATAATTAACTAGTAAACTGAAAGTGTGGGTTGTATGGGACAAAATATCCATGGAGTCCACTGAGCTGCAACCATAGCGTTAATATTTGTCATACACAACATTATATTATGCCAGAACTTGTCATGACTAATAACTGATAATTGCCTCATTCACAACAAGTGTTTCAATTTAAATAGCACTGCTTGACCGTTAATACTGACCTTTTGCCTCCCACTCAATGCCTGAAGTGGGTTTTGAGTGGGTGTTTATTTATTATACCAAATTAAATGTTTTGAACATATTACGGTCTTATAATGAAAATATCCAAACATGAGAGATGTACATACCGTTCACTTTTTAAATACGCTGTTGTTTTTAAAGTCCACCTTTTCAAACATTTTAAAGATATTACATATGACTTCACAGCACTTCATTGCATACCAGAGTTGTGTGCCAAAACTAACAGATGCACAATCTCATGAATCAGCTATTTTCCCCCTTTTTTGTAACGTGACTGTCATGGGTGCATAAATTAAGCACATCACTCGCCTGGTGTGTTGCTGTTACACCATAGCGAACCATCTGCCTGTACCTGTAAACACATATTTCATCTATTCTGTATTTATTTATTAAATTTATAGTAATTGTATAACAATCAGAACCATAAAATGTCTGAGTTAATATAACTCAGACATACAATTTTATATTTAAGAAAGTAAAACAATAAGGTCCTGTACAATCTTGCTATACAGATTGTAGCAAATCTTAATACTGGTAACGAACTGTATTGTAGAGTAAAAGAAAACACCAAACTATTTCCTTTGAAATAAAACTTCAATATGATTTATCTGTTTTAAAGTTGAAAACAATTCAATTTGTCAATGAAAGTCTCTTCAAAATGTAAATGTAAATGTAAATGTTCACTTCACTTCAGATTTACCCCTCAATGTCCCTTTAAATGAGTCCCAGAGTCAAAAATATCCCAAAAGTAATCCAAAAAGTAATCAGATTATCCGGAGTATCCATACACGTACTCTTTTGGTGAACAAAATAAATAAAGTAGTCCAAAAAAGTTATAAAATAAAAAGGCAATGCATTGCTTATCCGAAAAAATAAAAATATGTCTTCTCACCCAACCTTTAAGTCCGTCAGGAGTCCTCCGCCGGTTCCTTTGTCAACAAACAAAGCTATTGTTTGCTTTGAGTCTAAGCTCCAGAAAATGGCCGACCAAACTTTTCACCTACCCACACCCAAAGTTCTTCGGTCGCACTATACTATTTGTTACAGTTCAGTTCTGAGTTTATCTTAGTATTGGCGTATTAAGATTCTGTTTGTCCGACAACAACAGCAGCAAACAAACACTCCTCAGCAGCCTCATGGAACCAGGCTCGGCGCCCCACTTCCTGTTCCTTTTATAGTTTCCTGGCAGTTCACTTCCTGGAAATGGAACTATACCTGGAACTGTTGCTCAGATACATTTCCCCCACAGCTCCCCCTATGATCAAACTTGTGTCATTGTCATTGAAAATAGATGACCATGGTTCCATTCCACACAATACATCCATACACTACATATCAGGGTTAAATATTCAACCATAGTTTTGACAATATATTCCCTTATTATTCTCTTTTTTTTTCTTTCAATACTCATACATGGGCAGGAAATAGTTCAAGTTCAAGTTCAAGTTTATTTAGATCCCCGGAGGGCAACTGATTTGCAGCATAAAAGTAGACAGTTTGCATCAGACAAGACAAATACACAAATACAAAACCAGATAATACATTATATCGCACACTTATGTGGCAGTGTCACACTACTTAGGTTTACGAAATGCGATAAATGTGGAATGGGATGAGGAACCCATGGTTATGGCGAGACTCAGGGCGGGGCAAAGGTCTCGGTAGCTGACGGCCATTGTTGCTCAACTTGGGGAGTGGTCTGTCGGAATGTTATCACCATTTACAGTTGAAAGGGGGATTTTCAAAGCTCCATAAATCGGGAATTTTAGAACGCTGTCCTTGGTGGAACATCCATCCAAAGTTTGGATCCACAAGAGGTGTGCGCCAGTTACCTTGTATTTTTTAACTGGCCGAGAGGCATAGTCTTCTAGTGCCTCCATGAACCCTCTCAGAACTAATCACATTTATGTTGTTGGGAACTTTGGTTATTGGAGAGATTGTTTAACTCAGCCCGGCAATTTACAATTCATAAAGTGTTCACAGCTCCAGAGAAAACAGGCCACATATCAGCAGTCAGGATGTGGCAATCATTTCAAGTGGTTCATACTGCATGATGAAGTGGGGTTTTTTTTCCCGACCGCAAATAACCCCCACTTGTCCCTTGCATTTCAAAGGACCCCCTGTCTAAATTATGTAGGCCTATTATCTGCTGAAATCATTAATTGATGCATGATTAATGTGTGTAAAATAAAGGTCTACAAAGCTAAATTAAGCTTATTTTATTTGGTCTGAAATGCAGTACTTGAATGAACCAATTTATTAACTCTGAAACTCTAAAGTTAGAGTTGCAGGTAAGGTTCAGACAATAATACAACACAACATGAGGATCGTATTAATTCACAGCTCTTCACAATTCACAATTCACTTCAAGAGAAAATCTGTTTGTGGCCGTCGAAATGGATTAAAATCCATTTGTATGTGGTTTCTTCATGTTTAAAGACTCTTCCTGTTTTGTGCTTGCATGTGTAAACATCATTTGAAAGTCTTGCGTACTGTGTTCACAAAATGTATGCCAAGCATGCAGATTAAAGTGTATTTGTTCGCTGCTTTGTTTTGCTCCCAGAGACAATATTCTTTGTAAGTTAACACCCACTGCCTCGCATCTAACGATCATAAAACAAATGGTGAATGACATTTCATCTTCAGACGTCTTCATCTTCAGAGACTTTTCTTAAAACGGAAGAATGCAACAGATCGAGTATAGAAGTGAACAGGCACTATTTCAAATTGACGTGTGTCCTAATGTGCTGTGTCTTTGTTTTCCTTTTCTTAGTCCCCCGAGTTCCTTACTCAGCAACAGTGGTGGAAAGTAACTATATTGTACTTGAGTACACTTTTGAGGTACTTGTACTTAATTGAGTACTCACAGGTAAATAGGCTATTGTACTTTTACTCCACTACAATTATTTTAAAACTTTAGTAAGTAGTTACTTTGTAGATTTTAAAACATGTACCAAGCTCACAATGTGTCGTGAGTGACACTTTGTGAGCTTGTAGATCTGCTAATTTTCAAAAGGTTTATTACACGTTTTATACATTTGAAAACGTGTGTAATGGTACTTTTACTTAAGTACAGTTTGAATTCCTGACTTTTACTTGTGAAAGAGTAGTTCGGTATTGCAGTATTGATACTTTGGCTTAAGTTGAAACATCTGAGTACTTTTCCCATGCGCCACCCGCTCAGCAGGGTCAAATGAGGATGACGTCTAGCCCTCTTGTCTAGCTTGTATTCATGAGAGAACAGAAAGGAGGCTTAATTGAGAGTCTGTTTACGCAATCAGCCAGGAACCGTGCTTTTAACATTATGATTAAACCTGATTCAGACACCGGTGTGTGATTATTCCAAAAAGAAGTAGTAGCCTACTCTGGCAATATTCATGAGGCTGCATCAGTGAATAGTAGTGCCTGGGACAGTTGCACCTCCTAAATCATAGTTTAAGTGTAGGTTGTGCCGTCCAATAATTGATCCTGTGCAGAAGAGGTTCTCTTCCCAGAAGTCTATTCTTAGATGAATTAAGTGTAGGGTTGCTATTCCGAGAGGCTTTATATTGAATACAAATGCCGTATTCTAAGTCCTGTACCGCTAGGAGCATGGGAGGCCTATTATATTGTGTATCTGCAGAAATTGATTTCTGACCTTGCCCACTGTGTATAGGAACTGTTACAATTAAAGACCCTTGTTCCAAGCTAAAGATTCTACACTGTGAAATATTGAAAATACATGGATGATTAAATAAACTTTTTACCCCCCCGCCATTTACTGAAAAGTTGACTTGACTGAAGAAGGTCCAAAAGATCAATTCAACAACTCATCTGCAAAATGATTCAGATTATCTGGCACCCTGAAGGCGATTGATTTGGCTTTCAAAATGCAAACTCTGCAGTCTCTCTCTAACTGACTCCATCAGCTTCTCCGCCCAGTTTGATCCACTAAAACGAAGGGCACAGCTGTAAATGGATGAGTACTAATAGGAATGGTACAGTACCAAAATGGTGTCATGGGGAGATGTAACCTCAAAGAGCACAACACGTGGCTTTAGCAGAATTACTGGTATTTACTATTTAATTCATTCACATTTCTAATTTCACATTTCACTTCTCCTCGCCAGGTTGTAATGTCCTTCAACCACATTAATCCTGGCATACTCACTTTTTGAAAATTGTGCCAATATGTAGGTAGGCTATCTGTCTGTCTGTCTGTCTACCTGAGTCCTTTTTATGACCATATGAAAATCTGTGGTGTCATACCCTGTAAATTGGCATGCCCATATTAGGGGCCACGTGTTGATTAAGAGCGTCTGCTAAATGCCTAAATTGTAGGGGCGAATTGGTCGGATGGGAGCATTGGGCGGTTCTGGACACAAGGATATCAATATATGCCCATATATACGCTATAGACATATTGGTCGGATCAGCAGTTTTCGAGTCCCGGTCACGGCGACCATGTCTCACCCCCTCTCCCCCTCTCTTCCTCCAACTTCCCTGTCTTGTCTTCACTAAAAACTATCAATAAAAAGGCAAAAAGACAAAAACAGATCTTAGAAAAAAAAAAAACTCAACTTGAGTTTGAATTATATGTCGTCCCATACACTACAGTATATGCACATTACCATATATAGTGCATAGTGGTCGGATCTGTGGCTCTGGACAACCGGATCTCCATAATATGCCTATATGAGGACATATCAGGTTTGTTCATGGCTATGTCAGTCAGAGTTGCGTTGGCCTTCCTATATATTGGGCGTATGGGGGGGGGTCGTTTATGGTTATGTCCGAGTGGCGTCAGAGGTCCGCCCGCCTACCTTCTCAGGGTGCAAAAAACTAAAAAAACAAAAAAAAACTCAAAGCAGATAAACACTCCAGATCAATGTTGCTTTTTTCTTCCCCCTTCTATCCGGTCCGCTGAGTTGAGAGCTGGTGAACAGACAAAAGCGATTGCTCTTGTCAGATCAGAGCCTGAAACGGAGTGACAGGCAACATCAAGACAGAAGAAGGCGCTGCAAGCGACTCTGATTTGAATACTGCACAGAAAAGCCACACTGCGTTTTTCAGCCTGGGAACAGCGTGTGATTGTCTCCTAAGGGGCCGTTGTCCAGTGTCCACAGAATGCTTTTTTTTGAGCTGTCAGCGCCTTTCTGCCATCTGCACTTCTATGGTGAAGACACTGTGGAGTGCTCCTCTTGACTTCGATTTCGGGTAGTCTATTGTGCTAATAACGCAGATCATTCAAGCCCAGCAAGCAATGCTTGATAGGTTTTGAATGTTGCAGGCGTCAATAAACGTTTCGTGTACGAAGCGTACGTGATATATGCAAAGCGCTCCTCTGCTTTCTGTGGCTACAGCCCTGAACTATAAATATAAAGATATTTTAAAACGCATTTAACTCAAGTGTACAGTATGTCAAAGTATAAACACCACCACAACTATAATGGCAACAGTGGTGAACAATATACACTAGTTATAGGGCTTAGTGTAGAAGGCCCTTTAGTGGTTAAAACTAAAATGATAACAATAATAAATACACTCAGCAGCTTGTGAATTATATTCAGAAGCGCCAGCCTATGCCAATTTGCTCTGATGTAGATTGCAATAATGGACCGCATTCGACAGAGATTGAACGCGTTTGTGTTACGAGAGAGACCCTGTCATGTCCTTGTGTTACGCAGGTGTTGACAAGGAGCCTCAATCAGTCTCAGATCGATGCCACATTAATCTCTGTCATCCTCGTGATCCATTTACCCATTTCATCGCCCAGCCATGTCTTAGGAAAGCATCCATCACCCCCCCTCCCCTCCCCTCCCTCCACACACACATCCTCCCAAATTAAGGCCCGTCACCAACGGTCAGGGTGGCTGTGAGAGTACGGGGGAATGTATTTACATGGAATCAATCGAGTGATCAATTAAAGTCAGCTGTATGTAGTGTGTGTGTGTGTCAGTGTTAGTGTTGTATATGAGCATGACAGAGTGAGTGAGAGAGAGATGAAGGTATTTCTACAGGTTTCATAAAATTTCAAAACAAATCAAACCTTTAATTTCCCTTTAGAGGTCATTGGGGTATTTGTCAATGGTACATTTCTTTTCTCACCCATCCTAACCATCAGGAGCGTTATTCATTCATTCAGTTGCTACAGCCAGACAGAAAGACATGTTTGATGGACTTTCAAGCCGATTTGTCCGACTAATTATTTGATAGTCGGTCAAGCACGGCGAAGCTGTCCACTGTGAGCCGTCCACAATCAGTCCTGACTGAGAAACCAAAAAAAAAAAAGCCACCCATCAAGAGGCCGTCTAGTGAGGGGGGGCAGCCTTGGTGGACTTGAGATGGATTGATTTATCAATAATGAGGCTAAGTGGACGCATTAGAAAAGCAATGGTGACCAGAAGCTCATCCATAAACATCAATTTGGGGGGTTTGATTGTGATGCACGACAGGGATAACATACTTATCCTCTTTATCAAGCACAATCCCAAGAGAGACAGACAGACAGCAGACAGACAGACAGCAGACAGACAGGTTCCCTTTTCTGAGACAAACGCAATGTGTCAAGAGTCAGTGGTTATTCATTTTTATTTATTTTTTAATCGTACCAGTTGGTTTTATTATGACAATGCACACTCGCTAAGCAAAAAAAGCCTTGGCGTCCTACAAGAACCAACTACATCATGGTGATAACACTGTACGTGTCACTCAGTCGCTTCCAACCTGCATCGAGCAGTCACTGAACTGGACTGCAACATACATCATTATTGCAAAGGGTCACTTTCAGTCAAAAACAAAAAAAATTAAAAATAAAATAAAAATAAAACAAACAAACAAAAACAAAAAAAAAAGAATCGTTAGCAAACAGGAGGGCATAAAAATAACATTTTTTGATTACATAAAATACGGGTCATTCCAACTTTTTGTATAGCGGGAGATACATTTTTATATGCAAACGCACACACACAGTCACACACGCTGAAAGAACTTAAATAAAAATAAAATAAAATAAAAAACACTTGAAATATGTGACCCATGAGAGAGAGAAAAAAGGGCGTACATAATCGAATCAATGCTCTAAGCTAAAGATTTTACAAATCGCAGACTAATCATTAATCTTTTTTTTTTGTTATTTTTTTTTTATTCTTTTTTCCTTTTCATAATCAAACAATTTGAGGCTGTATCAAAAACGTTGTAAAAAAATTAGAGATTTTTTCCATGACCGTTATTTTGTTGTGTGTGATTTTCCCCTTCGGATATTTCGTCTCCCTCCCTTTCCTCTCTCTGTCATCTTCACACTAGCATAAGCTCTCTCTCTCTCTCCTCTCCTCTCTCTCTCTCTCTCTCTCCTCTCGCTCCTCTGACCTCTAGAGCTGATTCATACGTTGTCGTATACATAGCCGGCCTATAGGCTCACAGCGCGCCGTGGACGAGGAGTCGTGAGCCTGTATACTATAGATCTGCTATTTTTCAGTCTTGCGGCGCCGTTGTGCGGTGGAGCATAAATTACAGTAGGCATACAATGTGACTGACTCTACAGTCCCTTTACCGGCGGACATTCTCCATTGGCACGCTGTTTGTTTTTATGTTTTGTTTGCTTTTTTTCAGTTTTTCCCCCTCCTCTCCTCTCCCCCCTAGAGCTGAGAGTTGGGGAACTCGGTACATAAAAAAATAATTTCCCCTGGTCTAAAATAAACTGCAGGGCTCCTCTTTCCCAGTCGACATAAGACATCTGGAGCTGATGTGTAAATACAGCTTCCAACCTGACTGACAAGTGAACCGCGGTATGTACAAAAAGACACTTTTTTTGTTGCATTACTGAAAACAGCAGGAAATTGCGTTCCACCGTCAGTTAAGATCGCGCCGACTTCGACTAAAACGTAGGGCAGCCATTTTTGGAGCGAAAACAGCGGAAAAAAGGGGGGGGGGGGAGAGACGACCTGTTGATT
>OOFJ01008235.1:4963-15901 GCA_900323375.1 Benthosema glaciale | reverse complement strand
CCCCCACCGCTGTCTCTCCTGTTGCGCGCGGCTGTCATCCTTGTCCTTGGCGGCGGACATGAGCATGCATCATTATCAGCCCTGAATTAACCATCCGACGGAGACTGCGAGTCCAGGCCCCTGCCGGGGGGCCAACGCTGATGGGTTGTTGCTGCTTTTTTCGTCCTCCATCCCTGGGAACGTATGCATTCTGAGCGGCACTTTCACGCTTTGCTACAGTCCCCCGATAATCAGGGTTAATGCGGAGCAGCATGTGTGAATGTTGTGGAAAGAAAATAAAAGGCCAAAGAGAAAAAAAAAAAAAGATGAAAAAAATGAGGTTGGAAAAAAATAACATGCCGGCAACAGCGCGTGCTGCTTATCACACAAATGCAATATAATTTATACGGGAATATGCAAATCCAAGAATCACTCTCACCTTGTTTACCGAAGGGACCTGCTGATTCAGGGTGTGAAAGGAGGGGGAAAGAGAGGCTGTGAGGAACCGTGCAGAGCAAACAAGCCTGCATGCACATGCCAAACCCACTGTGGTGCTTCCCTTTATGTGACGGAAAAGGACGGGCATTTATGGTAGAGCAATGCCTTGACCATTTCAACACTGTACAACAGCCTTATTCATTCTCGCAAGACTGCATTGTTGTCATAAATTAGGTTGCCTCACGTGTATAAGGAACACAAAAGCATTAAGCATAATTCCCAGGAGGACTGGATCACCTTCCCCTCCATACTGAGTGTAGTTTTCACTGTAAACCTAAAGGCCATCTAAACAAGTGTCTTTGCTTGCCAGACATCAGATTATGTCTCTCATGCTTAACATATAAGCAGCTTGATTTAACCCTACCTACCCTACCCAGGATTTTAACCTGGGTCTTTTGTGCGAGTGCCAAAACCTCTACTGCTGAGCTAAGACAGAAAGCTCATTTGGGCTGGGGAGATGTAGTAGAGATGTAACCAGTAGTGGTCCTACGTGACCACTGGATCATCGCTCACTTCTCAGTTGAAGAGCAAGTACAGTAGACCACTTAGTTGTGTTAGTTATATTGAATTAACCTACTGTTGCGACCCAGAACAATAACCGGCCGACAACAGCTCCCGCAATTGAGCTCCGCTCTATTGGCGCAGCGGGTTGTGAGTCAGGTTGCCCACCGGGAAAGCAGGGTTCGATCCCATCTCGGTGCACGAGTCGCTACAATACTCTACCGCACGGATTGGTTAAAATAACGTTTTATTTGCAAGAAATTAATGGATTGCAGCTTGGAAGTAGCTCAGGTATTGCACCAGCCAGTGAGCATCTGAAGAAATCAAACACATACTGTAGCACTCATTGTCAGTTCCTCTTCTCACTTTACTTTTCTCAGTCGTTCCCCTGTTGTTCCTCCCCCGTTGCTGATGAACCGTCTACCTAGCGGCTTGCGACATGTGGAGAGATGTTGGGGCGTCCTCACATGCCCGTCAGATGCCACTACTGCAGCTGCTGTAGCTACCTTCTCAGCTACTTAATTAGTGAATTAGTGATAGCGGTAGCCATGAAGCCCCACTGCCATGCTCGTGTTTGGACAACGTCCACGCCTTTGTATTTTGAGTGGTGCAACCACTCCTATAGACAGCTATGTGTGTCCCTGGCTGGCTGGGTCCCTGGCTGGGTCTGTCCGAGCACGAAATAGCGTTTGGTTGGTTTTCACAACCAAGTCTGAAGTGTCACTGTTGCACAGCCTAACACACACATGCACGCACTCACACACGCACGCACGCACGCACGCACTAACTCACACACACACACACACACCCTGGACGCGTTCCTGTGGTCTGGGGTCCCCCACACACAGTTGCACCACTTACGTAAGTGGTACACGGGTGTGTAAAATAACCATTGTTCCAAATAGATCCAGTGTAGTTATCATTTAGTCACAAGCTCTTTTTAATACTTTTCATTGGTTAAATATTTATAAAATTCACAGACAGACTTAAACACACCATATACTGTATGGGCATGCCCATATATGGGCATATCGGTTCAGTCGGCGGTTCTGGACAAGCACATAATCCAAACTGCTCGACGGTGGGCGCCGGGCGCCGACTTTGAAGTCGGGGAGATGACTCACATCCTTTTATCTCACGGGATAAAGGAATGGGAGTCATTTGTAGTGCACATTGTCATCAAGGAACAGAGGAACACAGTGTAGCAGATTTTAAGCGAGTAGGTGTCTCAAATGTCAGCACACAAAGATGCACACAGAATAGTTTTTTTTTGTTGTTATTTTGTTTTTGTGAGATTGTGCTCGGTAACAAGAGACACATAGCTTTCCAAAGGGGGATCACAAAAGGGTAGTGAGTAACATTAATACAGAATATTATGCGGCAAGAAGTGTGAATACACATTGTGCAACTCTCAGCTCTTACGGTCGCACACACACACATGGGTCCTTGAGGTATGCTGTTATTTAGACCGAGGTGAAGCCGAGCCACCGGCGAGATGAGAAGCTGATGAATGTGTCCTATATTTACTAACTAAGAATTGCACATTGTGGTGTCGTGTCACATTCCGTTTTTTCCGCTCTATCTTCTCCCGGGTTCTCGTGTAAAGCAGGTGCGAGATGCACCCGATTTCTCGATTCCCCTGCTGAGATCCCAATTAGCGCTGTAGTATTGTTTTCTCAGCAAAGCGCTGTGTGTGTGTGTGTGTGTGTGTGTGTGTGTGTGTGTGTGTGTGTGTGTGTGTGTGTGTGTGTGTGTGTGTGTGCGTGTGCGTGTGCATTTGTTCTTGCTGGTGGGTCCCTACAGATATAGCGAGGGTCCACGGAAGACAACAATTATCCCGTCTACAATAATCTCTAAGGCCACACAAAGGAGAGCCAAGCTCAGAACATTGATCCTTCCAGGCTATATACTGTGTGGATGAGCATTGTGGGGCGGGAGGGCACATGTGTGTGTGTGTGTGTGCGCGCGCGTGTGTGTGAGAGTGTGTACATGTCTAGGTACAGTAGGAGATGGGGTAGGGGTGTTGAATAGGAAAAACTTTAGTTGCTCAGGTTGATGATGATTCAAATTTCTTTTTTAGGAATAAAGACCCCTTGAGATGTATCATCTCGTTTTCGAGGGGCTCCCAGTACATACAACATCACAAAAAACTAAAAGGTTGTGTCTTTGGTAAAGAATAAAATTCCTATTGGGTTAAACATCGTGCTTTTTTTTGCCTTTATTGATAGTATTAAGTAAAGATGGACAGGAAAGATTGAGAGAGAGAAGGGGAGATGCAGAAAAGGTCATCATGAACGGGACTCAAACACGTGACGCACTGTCAGGCCAAAGCCTATATGTGGCATGCGCCTGGACCACTATGCCAGCGGGCAGCCCTATTCTAGACATTTTTGTTAATTTTTTTTAAATTATGAGGTTGAACAGGTTAGCGATCTTTCTGGAAGTGCATGTTACGGTTTCAGCCCTATTAGAAGTAGGCTATAGCAATACTGTGTGTGTGGTCATATTAAAAGGTCAGCATTAGCATTACATGGCACCTGGCAAATATTAATTTACTCAGCCGTGGCATGTTGTTAAGGTCAGCCCGTTGTGACGGTCACACATTTAATGGCAAGTAAAAAATAATGCATATTTACACCTCGTCCAGCCGCAGAGCATAGACCCTTATTGTATTCCAATACATTCTTAGAGTTTTCCGATGGTATTGAAACCAAGGGTTCCATTTTCGTCGCCCGCTAAACCCCTTATCCCTAACTTCCTTGCCTTACTAATTTGAAACATTTTTGAATAGTTTAACTAGCCAATCTACATTGACATGTTGTGAGCTTGTAGACTGGCCATTTATTTAACTATTGAAAAATGTTTTTCAAAATAGTAAAAAAAAAAAGGCGACGAAAATGGAGTCTTTTATTGCAAAGATAGGTATGTATAGTGGCTGGAATGAGTTTATAAGTAATAAAAGTATGTACAGTACAGTATGTCAGTACCATAGTTTTGTACTTTTTCTGTTTTGTATGTGTCTATGGAGTTAACATTACTGTACTAGACCCCAAGTGTGGTTATAATATGCAAATATGTCTTCCCTGGGTAATTTTATTTTATTCCTGAATGCTGAAAGCCTTTGAGTCAAATGGCCCAATCGAAATCCATCGGTTTAGTGGCACACTAAAACCCTCCCCTAACCCCTCCCACATCATCATCAACAACAGCTGTGGGTGTGGCTTAAGCTCAGGTGGGTGGTGGTAAGGTGAAAACCAGGTATACTTACTGACTGGCCATAGCCTATAAGGACAGTTGATCTAAGATTCTACGCAAAAACAAACATTAAAGCCATAGGAGGGGCTAATGCCCCTCAAAACAACTTTATGTGCTTTTGAACAGGGTCAGGGTCTACCTCGCTATACTAGGGGCTCGAATTTCGTTACCAGCTAAACGCTAGACGTGGGCCTAGGCCCGTTGCCGTGTTCCCTTGCCCGCAAAATGGGCTTGCTAAATTCCCTAATGGTATTTTGGTGCGCTATTAATTATGCCGACAGCGCTTTCCTCGCCTGGAGGTGTGGTCTTGAGGCGTGTTGTCACGCGTTCCCCTAAATTGCTATTTTTGTCACTCACATTTGGAAAAGCGACAGTGGGTTTTGAAAGCAGCCGCTAAGCCTTCTAAAATCAGTTTGTTGACCTGGGCACACTGGGCATAACGGGCAAAGATAAGGGGTCTCTTAAAGGCAATGGGATGTGGCACAGGGATTGGTTGAATTTCTGAAACGCCCAAACCACACCTATGCATAATGTAACGGGTCGCGGAGGTGTTTAAGGGATTTAGAATGGTCACCAAAATAACAATTTTAACGGGGGAACACCCATTCCCTTAGGCTAGATGCCCTAATAGCGGTAAAAGCAAGTTGCGACTAAAATCGAGCCCTAGATCTCTTCACCGAAAATAACTGATCTACAAGCTCACAATGAGACACATTGCCAGCTTGTACTGGTAGATGAGCTGTTTTCGCCACCGAGGATGTTTCTGTGTAGCTAGCCTGTAGCATAGCCTATTACCACACCAGTCGTGATCATAATAGTATACCCCATGGTATGCTCATTAACGTCCTACCGAATCATTTACAGTATTTTGCACTCTCTTAACTCAAGACATGAACATTTTCTGCTGAGCAAACGCATAAATGCCAGAGTACAAAACGGAGATGCTCGACACCTTTGTTGTTGGCTTGTGCACATATTATGCACAGTGAAAGCATCTAAATCTAGCAGGCGGTGCTCTTATGCGCTTGTTGTTGTGACTGTTCCTCCTCGAGAGGGTTCGCTCAACGACCTTCATGTTTACTCCACGCTTTACCTCTGTTCTCGCTCAGCCCATTCTGCGTGAGAGATGTCACATTTATTATGACAAAAACTTAATTGTCCATATGCAATGTTTTTTTTTTTTTTTCTCTTTATTTTCCCAACACACCACTCTGTTTTTCCCCTGCTGAGTATGAAACATAATGAATATGAATCGATAAATTGAATGCCTCACTTAAACTGCTGTTTTTAAAATTAAGGCATTTTTCCTCACTGCTGTAAGAAAGGAAAAAAAGGCGTAATTCCTTACGGAGTGGAGAATTTGTCCATATTTTCTGGTTTCACTCAGCTGTGCCATGAATCAACCTGGTTTATATCCACCGCTGCAGTCTTCCCCCCCCCTCCACCTTTAAATGACTGGGAAAATTGCTCATTTTTCCCCCTGAAAGTGTGTCATATCAACAGTACAATGCTAATCTAGTGGGGTCATACACCTTCCACCATGCTATTACAGTTTGCCACACCATCGTTGCACAAGAGGTCAGTAGCATAGCAGGGGCTCTTACTAGGCTGAATTGCTTGGAGGCAGAAGTTAATTTCCAACTCAACAGAGACAAATGACTTTGCTTTGACCTCCCTCCCTTCTCGGCACAACAAAGACTTTGTGCTTTTTTTTTACCCCTTTGCTTTTTTTTCTCCCCCCCTAGGAGACGAACGTAGTAAATATCTATAATTTAGCAGTGGCTATGTTCATTATTTGCAGAATGAATAGACTTGATTTGGTAACAATGATTAGTCGGCGTTGGCACTGCGTATTTCTGCTGAGCTCTGTAGGTCCTGTATAATGGAACTAAAATGTGTGCCCATGGAAAGCACTGTTCTGCCTCTCTTTTCTTTCAGGACGGCCAGATTGGATCTAGATGAAGGCATTCATTTCTCCGTGTTTTTCACCTCACAATCTCATTCCATTCATGAGGACTTTACTTTTTTTTTCTTCTTTTTTTTACTTCATTGTTTGGACACTTGAAAAGTAATTTAAATTTTAAATGTAGCCCATCGTGGACTTCCATAGTGACTTTGCCACCTTGTCATTTATCAGTCTAAAATGCATGTCGTTTTCACTTAGCCCAGCATGGAAGGTACGCTGTCTGAAATACATTATAGTCAGATGGTATATTACAGGTTTTTTTATTGCCTGTTCATTTTCCAGCTGTAGGAGTGCATGCTTTGTCCTCCAACCGACACTCGGCCGTACCCTAAACCGGTGGTGCAGAAAGTACAGCGACATTGAAGGGCAGAGAAACGCATGTTCTCAATGACGCTTGCATATGCGCACATTTCTTATTCAGCTCCATTATTCCTCCACCCCGTGGCTCACCCTGACGGAGACCTAAAGCTCTCAGTATGCGAGAGGTAACATATTAATATGCTTGTTACATTGTTTCATTGATTATTCAATTGAGTCGTGTTCCCAAGTCCTTTGTATCGCCTGCAGCTTATTATGTGACATTTAACATCAATTGATATTCATAAGAAATCCTCATAGGAACTGCCACAAACTCACTATACCACTGCCGATTTCAAATGTACATACAGGTATACATCTCTACCTATACAATTGCTGTAACGTATACTGTATGCCTTACAGCGTTGCAACATTGCACTGTTGGTTTGCCTGTTGCTGGATAAAGAGGAATGTACTGTGATATCTACAGTATGTATGAAATCTGCTGCTACAGTGAAAGGTATTCAGGGGCTGTTCAGAGTTCAGCCTGAGCCCTCTGCATGAAGAGATTCCTCTTGTTATAATGAGGTACTGTATAGTACATGTACTGATGCAGTATGTTTACATGTATACCAGCATGGACATGTTTGTACCAGCAGTCTTGTAATGCATTACTGCTGTACCAGCATAATAAGACAGAAGATCCATCATTGCACATAATCACATGTATTGTAATTACCTCAGAGTTTGGTACAATGAAGCAAAGGAGATGTTGCGGTTACAAAACATCTTAAGTGTCCAGTTCTATTTCCGCGCAGTAATTTTACAGACAAATTGAGATCACTGATGGCTCCCTGGCATGCTATTTCAGATGGAATCAGCCATGCCAGAGGACAAAAAAACAATCCTGCTACAATTTTTCCATTTCGGCCACTATAGAGATCATACTGTGTCTGTGAGTGAAATGACTTTCCTTTGTGGGATGACCACTTTCAGAATCAACGCTCGCATAGCGTTTCGAGGAAGCTGTCAACCAATAGACGGTAGCCATGGTATCCAACTCCTTGGCAAAGATGATTGGACAAATTGCTGTATTTAACACAGGGGCTGTATATGCTATCCGTGACCATTATGATCTCAATTATCGCCCTGTATCCTCCGCCATTGCCCGTCATCCGGCTTTAGCTCTTATTACTGGCATATCGTCGAGGTGACAGGAGATGCTCACACGCTCAGTCCACCTCCGGCCCACACTGGACAGATAATGAGCTTGAACAAAGTACACGCACACATCTATTGTCATCCCCTGACAGAGATGACAATAGATTGCACTCGAGGATGACCTAGGTGAGTGGCACCGGGGTCGTTTATTTTTTTTGTTTTATTGATCTGCGGTTGTAATATGGTTCAGAGGGTCAAGGGATTGAGATTATTCAATTACCGATTGACCCCATTCCCACCAGCCTTTTGTAGTTTAAGACACAATGGCAAGTGCTACTTACAGTATAAGCCAACTGTAGCACAGTATTGCTTTTTTGACGTGCGCTAGCCCCTCCAATGTCTGGCTTTCAGAAATGACGTCAGATGTGGCAGCCAAGTTTATACTGTATGGACTTTTAATGTTTCTTTTTACAGTTTAACTGCTTTATATTACTATATTCCATCCCCCGAGGATTAATTGATTACCTTTGGAGCATACGCCAAAGTATGTGCGCCTTTGCATGACAATCCCCTTGAAAATGGTTCCATGGCTTGTTGTCAAACAGAAACATCATCCACCGTTGTGATCCGAAAGAACTACAAACTGTCATGGCCGCTGGACCGCAGGGAAAACCCCTATACACTTGTATTGAACTAAAACAGGCCTTTGCGCCTTAGAGCGACGGACATTTCTTGTGATGATGTCATCAACACCAACGCCTCATATCCATTTCTGTCTAGTAGACCGCCCGTAAAACGTGGATTAAACAATAAAAACACATCTCGAGCATCTCGTTATTGGGAGGGAAGCTCTTCTACAATGAATTAACTTGTGTAAATTGTGTTTAGGAGTCAGAGTGTTAAGCAGTGACATCATGTGGCAGCCACAGTGGGCGCCCCTCACTTTACACAACTGTGATTTTTACTTAGTATTTGATGCTTTCTGTGCGATGAGCCCCATGGCAGTTTTTAGCGTTGATTTGATCACATTGGAGAGCTGTGTCCTTGGTGGATCTTCTTTGTGAGTGTGTGCTGAGTGTGTAGGGGGGCGGGCAGGGCAAACTCTTTCTCTTAAAGTGGATGTGGATGGCGGCACAGCTTACTGTACCTTCACCTACCTTAACCATATGAATGAACCCTAGCTTGTTTGACATTTTTCATCTCATTTGAGATTTTGTTCATAGGGTGTTATTTGCATATATCAAAACAATTATGAATTACCAATTGTACTCTCACATCATCTTACATATTGTTGCTGACAGGCAGAAATGTTTTATCTTGATATGTCAACTTTATGTTTTGGGGGAATTAATGCCCTACTGCAGTAGCTCTGAAATGTATTTGGCCACAGACCCCATTTTAAATGTTTTGTGCCAGCGACCCCCAGAAAAGAAGATTTCTGTTTAAGAAATGCAAAGATTATTCAAAGTCTTCCAAACATCGATAAGACTTTTTTTTAAATAAACAACAAAAATAGTAGATGTACAAGCTCACAGCTTGGATCTTTCATATTCCATTCAAATTGCCTACGACTGACGTCTTCATACGATGGCACCACAAGATAGTAACTTGAATGTCTAAAAGGTTTAAAACTTCAAAGGCCATGGAGAAGCAACCCGACATGGCTCAGTCTGGCCTGTTCAGACTGAGGAGCTATTTTCTTTTAAAGTTTGCATTGCAGGGTGAGGGATTTTCACAGGAATTGATTACCGGTATTCACATTTGGAGCCTAATGAAATGTAAACCCCCTGCTAGACAAACACTCCACAAAGCAGTCTGAATTGCATCTTGTTTTGGGCTTACTGTCTGTGTATTCTCTACCCACAGTGCTATTTAAGTTTGACCATCCATGGCTTCAGAGTTGCATCACAATTCATCCTGGCACTGGCTGATCGAAAGGCAGCTCAGCTCAGCAAAAATAACAACCAAAATCCCCTGTTGCATTGAATACATGTGATATTGGCAGATATTTTTCTCATTAGATCTGGTTGTCTGATTTATCTGGAACAAAAACCCATGCTAATTGAAAAATGGGCCTGACATTCAAATACACAGAACGCACACAGAGATAGCTAGATGCCAGCCTAATAATTATTATGGTAACACACAAGTTGGACAGCTTTTTGTTTCCCACATTAGAATGGCACAGTAGACTTGGAACTAACATCAATGCTTTTTCACAAGCAGCTTGCCTTCACATATTAGGCCAGGGAGAAATCTATTGTTTTCCCACGTGGAGCTACACATACAGTATCTACATATTTGTATTAACCTTTTCGCCATTTTGTGCTGAACATAATAGCAAATATTGTTTGCGATTGCCGAATATTGCACAGGCAACATTTTGCAAGAGTTGCGGCCTCGGGAGACACGCTGGACATCCACACACGGAAAGACTTTCACAGAGAAGCGAAGAGAGCTGCAGAAAATGCTCAGCCATGGGATTTACCTGTCAACTGCACTTAAGCATGTGGCATAACATAGGCTAGATGCTATGACCGTGAAATAAAGACTGACATGTCTTCGCTCTGATCTTTGGTTACTGGCTGTTTCATGTGTGGTATGTGGCCCAGAGCTGAGCAGCAGAAACCACAATGGCTTGTAGTTTTATGGTTTAAAACCTCACAAGTCTATTTGCAAGTCAGCCTTTCACAAACACCTAAGACACTGCGGCCAATGTTTCATGACGTAGGCCTACTGCTGTTTTGGCTGAGTAGTTTTGATGAATGGCTGTACAGAATGCACCATTCAGGCAAGAAATTAAGGAACACAGTTAAATGAGGAACATTTTTCTTCTCCTGTGCACAATGGTTTTCCAACAAAAAGTCCATACAGTAGCTAATTATGCAGGATTAGGCTTTGTAACTTCTCAAAATCTGAAGTTAACAATATCTGTCTTTCTGTAGTAACACTTGACCAACACTTTGATTATTACATGGCACATAATTACTCCCATCCCATAATGCACATGATATTGGAAACAGGACAAGCCTTATAAACCTGACAACCGACTGACACTATTCTCAACCCAAACAGCTGTGCAATACTGTACCAAGCATACAATTATGGAGCAAACGTACTGCTACCATCCCAACACTGGCTATGATTAGCAATTCCTGAATGTATCTCTCTCTCTCTCTCTCTCTCTCTCTCTCTCTCTCTCTCTCTCTCTCTCTCTGTCTCTCTCTCTCTCTCTCTCTCTCTCTCTCTCCCTCTCTCCCTCTCTCTAGACTGGGAGGCCG